>PVKE010014476.1:0-34897 GCA_004027555.1 Craseonycteris thonglongyai
CCACCCCCACCCTTCTTATTCTCAGTATGGCAGCCAAAGTGATCCTGTTCAAATATAAGACAGGTTATTCTATCACTGTTCTTAGAACCTCCCAACATCATTTCTGTGGTGAAAGCCAGAGACCTCACAATGGCCCACAGGGCTTATGTGATCTGTCTTTCCACTACCTCTCTGACTTCTGTCCTGCTGGTCTCCCACCATCCCGCTCCAGGCCCTGGGTCTTTGTACTATTCCTTAAACATTTGTTCTTTCCTCTGTCTGAAGTACTTTCCTCAGATATCCCCAAGGTTTCCTCTTTCATGTCCTCCCTCAGATTGTCATCTTCTCAGTATGGCTGTTTCTAAAACTGGAACCCCCCACACACACATATATCTAAATGTTCTGTTCTTTATTTACCCTCAGGATCGGGCAGGCAGCATTGTCTTGAAAGTACTCATCTCTTTTAAAGCTAATGATATTGAAAAGGCAGTTCAATCCCTGGATAAGAATGGCGTGGATCTCCTAATGAAGTATATTTATAAAGGCTTTGAGAGCCCGTCTGACAATAGCAGTGCTGTGTTGTTGCAATGGCATGAAAAGGTAAGTTATGAATTATAAACCTGTATGACTACCTTCTTTAT
Source organism: Craseonycteris thonglongyai (assembly GCA_004027555.1). Lineage (NCBI taxonomy): Eukaryota > Metazoa > Chordata > Mammalia > Chiroptera > Craseonycteridae > Craseonycteris > Craseonycteris thonglongyai. The sequence goes on from PVKE010014476.1 coordinate 621, forward strand.
AGTAGAGAATAACAGTGGCAACCTTTCTCACCTAAATAGTTTTGATTCCTTTGACGCCTTTGTTATTACAAATAAATACATGAAAATGACATTTTAGATTTATGCTTACTAGCCTTGGACTTCAGAGATTCTGAGTTGCAGCGCTTATATTTATTCAGTAATGATTATTATTATTGAACGTAATCTTGAACTTTAAACTAAAGCAACACCTTGAAAATAAGCAATAAAAAATCAAGAATTCTTTCACAACAGCCAAAAGGTGGAATCAACCCAAGTACCCATTGACAGATGAACTGATAAATGAAATGTGGTACAAACATACAACAGTATGAAATGGAAATATTGTATGCAAAAAAAAGGAAGTTTTGATAAATACTACCACATGCATGAACCTTGAAAACAAATACAAAATGAAATAAGCCAAACACAAAAGGACAAATACTGTGTGATTCCCCGTATATGAAATACCTAGAATAGGCAAGTTCATGGAGACAGAAACTAGGTTAGAGGTTACCAGGGGCTGGGGAGAAGGGAGAGTTGTTAATGCTTACTGGGTACAGACTTTCTGTTTGGGATGATGAAAAAGTATTGGAAATAGATAGTGGTGATATCTGTACAATATTGTGAATGTAATGCCACAATTTTACATTTCAGGATGGTTAAAAGTGGCAAGTTTTGTATAATAATTAAAAAAAAGAAATCGAGTGGGATCCAGAATACAATATTTTTTACTGTTTTTATGCATTTTATATTGCAATGTAAGCAGATGCTAGTACATTATTAAACAAGATGGGTAGAAGGAATTTGAGCTTTTAAGTAAAAAGTTGGTAAGATAATGTTTAATATCCAATCTTACCTTATATTGGTATAAATATAAACAGTGTAACATTTAAATAGAGCCAACCACAGGTAAGGGGTATATTCTCTAACATCTTATAATTCCCAAAATTGTTTTTCAGAAGCTATTGTGTGTATATCTGAGTGAACACACACATGTTAGATATAACCAGGTAGTAAAACTTGCTAATTAGCCTTGGTCAAGCCACTTTATGCCTCATACATTATCAAATAAAAGAGCTAACATTTATGGGTAACCACACACACACACACATGCACACACATACCCAGTTTTGCAAGACAGCCAATTTATGCCTATTATTTCAACTTAATTATGAATAGTTCCCTTTCACTCTACAGTATACTAATTTGAAGAGTAATTTATACTCGTATAGTCATTCTATTCCTGGAACATTTTGTTTTCCAGGCACTGTACTATTATGTTTCATTTAGTCCTTACAACTCTACAAGGTAATATAAACACCTTTATCATCCTCAATGTACAGGTGAAGAGCCAGCTTTAAAACCTTAGCAACCCATTTCCAGTGTAGTCTCAGGATCATAGCAAACACCGATTAAGCACTTATATTCCAAGCACTCTTCCAAGTACTTTATAATAACTTGTTTAATCCTCATAAAAATACTAGAAGGGAAAGCTTGCTATCAATTCCCATTTAGTAGGGGGGGAAATTGAGGCACTGATAAGTCTTCGTTTCTTCTTAACATTAGTCACTGGTTTTTTGCCTATCTTTTCTCCTAAATAGTTCTCAAATCATCCATTCAGATACATCATGAAATGACTATTTGTAGCATCTCTTGCAGTCTGTGGATATAGTTTCCTAAACTGGTCTCTCCGCTACCAGTTTTGCATCTCTCAAATCTTCCCCACCCAGTTGTCAGAATGCTCTCTCAAATCCAGATCTACCCTAGTCAGTTATCTGAAGAATAAAGTCTAGGGTCCCACCTCCAGCCTTACCTTTCGTGTCAATTCTTCTCCGTTTGCTTCAGCACTGCTGACCTTTTTGCTGAACACCATAATATTTCACACCTCCAAACCTTCACTCCTGACTTTCTCTCTGCCTGAGTGCCTCCTTGCCTTTTATGTCAGTCTCTCACCTATTTATCCATGTAATTTATCATTTTCTCCAGGAAACCGTAACTGACCAATCCACATTTCTCTGCACCCTCAGGCTGGGTATGTGCCCTCCTCTGTGCCCCAAAGCATAGCTCTGTCACTTCATAATTATATAACAATGATTTGTTTATGTACCTGTCTTTTCCCAGTAAACCAGAAGACATTGTGTTTATTCACTTTCAATTTCCCAGCATGTAGCGCAGTACTCACTACACAAAGTTTGAATTTCTTCCTGACACTGCTGAGAATAAGAGAGCAAAATAAATGTCCTAAATGTGTATTTGAGCATCTGTTTTAAGAAAGAACATTACGCTGTAGATCTTTCACAACACATTGTTATTTGAAAACAACATACCGGAATGTAAACTGACATCTCAGTAGAATGTAAGTACATGAGGTCAGGGATGCTGAAAGTTTTGTTTATTTATCCTCAGTCCCCAGAGCATTGCCTGGTACATAATAGGTACTCAAGAAATCTGTATGAAAACCCAGGAATTCAGATTCAGTAGCTGCACACATTCCTTCTTTAAGAAAAGTGTTCCCCTTGGTGTGAGAATTGACCCTTTGTGATTCTGTCATCACATACATTTTGCTTTGTCTTTAGGCACTTGCTGCAGGAGGAGTGGGGTCCATTGTCCGAGTGTTGACCGCCAGGAAAACCGTGTAGCCCAGCGGGGCCGGACCTCTCTGGATGTGGGAATTGCTGGTACAAAGACCAAAACAACCAAACGCCGCTGCTGCCCTCGGGTAGCATCCACTTCTTTCAGCTTTGCCTTCTTGTTTCCTCTTTCATGTCTCTAAAGAAGAAAATTACCTAGCAGTTCCCTTAAATGGAAGTTGGGTTACTAGAGGGAATGTTCCAACAGGAGTGTTTCATGCTCTCAAAACTATTTCAGTGATGTGTATACCAGTCTGTCTTTCGTATAATTCACATTCAAGTTTAACTGTGCAATTTTTAACTCCTACTGGGTAGCGTTTTCTCTTTTGCGGGTGGAGGGGGGGTTTTGTTTTGTTTTTGACTAATAGTGAGACACTTGATCCATATTTGATGCCGGTTTCCTAACTCAGTGCTAGCCAGGAAATGATCCTTATAAGAAATATGTCTGAGGGACTGACAGCTTTTAACATTGCAAAACTGGGCCACACTTCTCTTATTTAAGCAAAATGTGGTTCTGGAACAAGTGGTGGGTGAACACCACGACCGTGTGCTGCTCTCTTTGCATTTGTCCCCAGACGACGTGAGCTGAGCCGTGCTGCGTCCTCTCGGCGCTCAGTGATCATGGCCTCCTGATTTCTTTGTGGTCACCAGGGTCCAGAGCAAGGGGTCTTCTCTACACAAATGTATCTGTAAAATACCATGGCCTGTTTGGCATGAGCATAAAACTTGTTCTAATCACGTGGCCCTATTTGGGGAAATGGTTCCAAATTAACAAGGACACGGAAACTGATGTTCCTGGGCAGCCTCTGAAGGAAATGCTGCTTTCCACAGAGCTGTTAGTAGCAGCCTGAGGCAGATGGGGTGTATAACCAGCATTTCACAGGCCCTATAACTGTCTTCAGTGTTCTTCAGGGTAACTGGGATTGCAGAAGACTTGGTTCAGATCCAAAGATCCAAACACATACACATTCCGTATTTTAGCTCAGTGGTTCAAAACAATAGTTGCTGCACAGGAAAAAGTGTTTACTTTGTTGGACAAACCAAATCAGTTCTCAGAAAAAATGACTGGTGCTTATGAAAAATTACTCAGAAGGTCCTGAACAAACCACGTGAATGCACATGACCAAGAGGGATATCAGCCTGTGTTTAGTATTACATTGGACACCAGTTTCATAATCACTGACGTGAAAACTGGTGCAGGGATTCTATAAGCTCTTTGCTGTTTTTGATACCATTTTGTTTTGTAAAAATGATGAAGTTCAGACAATAAAGTGTCAGTGTTGAATAACTTCTTTTTCTACCTCTTACTGTAATACTTACAAATGTGTAGTGTAGTTAATTAAGAGGAAAGATTTCCTGGTTTACCACCTGGTGATTGTCCTCTTGACAAGAATTAATTTGGTACAGAAGGTTTATAAAACTACTTTACTCACCTATGAGGTAATAGAGACAAGAAAAGCATCATTAATGATGTCAGATGCTGAAACCTTGGGAGTGATGTCGTCGCCCTGCAGATGCCAGCTGGACACCTGTGATGTCGCTGCCCAGAGACATACTAGAATGTACAAGTCAGTCCAGCAGCTGCAGTCGTTTAGTCCCGGCTGCTAAACTTCTGACACCTCAGATCTACTTATTTCTTATCCTTTCCTCCTCACACCATCCTGTTTGCTTGTGCAGTACACCTGGCCAGATTCATGCTTTAAAGCTTTACAAACTTTTAGGCAAGTCAGAGAGCTACGAATTAAGGGAAGCTAAGTGGTGGGTATTAGAAGTAGTCAAGAAGGTATAGCATAAGCACATACAGACTTTAAAATGGAAACAAAAGTGATCTTGGCAATATTCATAAAACCCTTCTTAACATCACTTTGACAACAGTGTTGGGGGAAATGCTGGAGTTTTATAGTCACAATAATGGGTCTGTTCAAAATCTGCCAGTCGGTCGACTTTACCAGGGGGAAATATAGTAAAGATATTTAACACTTATTACAGCACAGGGCCTGAATCAGAATTGATGCCTGCAGAAAACAACTGGTTCAGTGAATGCGTGATGTCAGTGAGCGATACTCTGAATGAATTGGGGGAAATACAAATGCTACAGAGCATAAAAACTGGTTCTTTACCTCCCATTCCCTTCTGCTTGAATCACAGTGGTCTTACTGTGTCATCTTAGCCATTTTTGTTTGTTTTGTATTTGCCACTTTTAGAAGGGGGAGAAATGGCACACACACCCTTTTTTGGCCATCAGGTAACAGCACCATTTAGGTAACAGTCATACTTGATAGTAAGTATGATGATGTCTTCAGAAAATCCATCAGCCCAAGTGAAATCATTCTGTAGATGGCACAAATTAACAAAATATTTCTATTTTAAGCATTTACTCTGTTCCCCGGGATCATGGTGGACATACTAGTAATGTCTAGACCTTGCCCATCAGTTGCTCTCACCCTATTTGAGAAGTAAAATATAAGCACTTTAATGTCATACAATTTAGTGTTTGTAAGCACAGTGTTAGGGAAACAGCGAGATCAGGGTGGACTGGAATAAAGCGAGACATCAATCTGGCAGAAGGGACAACTCCACCTGACGTGCACAGAGCAGAAAGAAGTGGAAGTTGAAGTAGGTTTAATTGTCGCTGTTTCTATGGTTTTAATCTTTTTAACAAAAGTTCTAGATAGTGAAAGTTACTTATTAAGAGAATTTGACTTTGATAAAATGTATTTATGGGAGATTCAAGGAAGTCATGAGAATATAGAAAATTGTGTTAGCTGAAGTATATACATTGATGGTCACTTAGTTGTCACCCCTTTTATAATAGTTAAAGAATGGGAAAGTTAAGTTTTATAAGAAGGAGAGCATCTAAAATTAGTATAATAAAGAGATGCACTTATAAAAAACGGTATGAATCATCCTTTTAAGTATTTTTGATCATTTATTAAAATATCAATTATGTTTACAGTGTTCATTTAAAAGCAGTCAATTAACATTGAAACATCAGTAGTCCTGCCTAGGTCCATGTGGTACAGAGTTACAGAAGTTTATGAAATATAACACAAATAGATACAACACAAATAGCAGGAAACCAAATCCATAGGACCCCAGCCTATGGTAGTAATATGTATGGCTTTTAATTTCCAAAGCAAGATTCTGAGAGAGTAGGTGAATTAAAAGACTAAAGCCACCCTGTATTGAGTACTTACTCTATATCAGTCCTATTGTATATTTTATCTACAGAAATGAACATTAGAGAATATATATAAGATAACACAGTTTGTAGGTCCCAGAACCAGAATTCCAACTTAATCTGCCTGACTCTAAGGTTTTCTCAAGTCCAGAGCTTGGGAAATAGAGATGTTTCCAGGACAGATGGACATAATAGTAATGTCTGAACCTTGCCCACCAGATGAGGATTGGGGCTTTCAATGCATGGGTGACGTGATGTGGACTTGTACATCTGGAAACTATCTAATTGTTACCAACCAATGTCACCCCATTAAATTTAACAATAAAGAGAAGGGAGGGAGGGAGGGAGGGAGGAAGGAATCTCAAGCCTTAATGCTTTGGAGCACGCAGTAGGGTACTGTAGAGAGGTACAGTCCACTAAGGATCCCTTCAGAGAGGCAAAGGTTGACAGGCTTAGAAGTCAGATTTGGAGAGGTACCACAGCAACTAAAGGCAAACTCAGCATAGCAGTTCCACCGTGAGTTTGACTTGCCTTTTGATGGTATTTAAAGTGGTGAGGTTAAAGATCAATACTGGTAGCATACATAACTCCACTAGAAAAGAAAAATGAGTGAGGATTGGGCTTCTCAAAGCATACAGTTTCTCTTGTGTCTTGCTCTTTACACAGTATTTTTAATAGGGTCCCTGTTTTCCATGTTTTCACAGATGTATTTTAACTCAAAAACTTCTATTTTAATTCATTTCATCATAATCCCATTTAGCCAGAACCAGAGCTGCAGTCTATCATTTCATTAGCCAAGCTCAACAGATTATTTGGTCAAAACATAAAAATTATTTGCTTGATTGAATTCCTAAGAATCTCTTTGGCCACCTTCAATTTCAGAGGTATCCCATATTGGACACTTATTTCTGTCCACAATTCTGAAATGCCCTCACATTCTGGTTTCCAAGGCAGTTGAAGATTAGAGTTTTTGCTGAACTGCAGCACAACTGGTAACCACCAGGATGGCTCAGTGGCAAAGGTTCGTGCCTCCCATATGGGAGGCCCCGGTTCAGTTCCCACCCTGAGCGGCCCCACACCCACCTGTGTGGAATGAAACAATGTCACACTAATGATGTACAACTATGGAGACTGCTCTGGGCTTTCCCCTCTTCTCTCTCTCATTCTTACCTTCTTTCAAAATAAATCTTAAAAAAATAATAATGGTGATGTAGAGTTGCAAACTTTAAAAACAACAAATCTAATGAACTCTAAACATTTTAGATAAGTGTGCTCCAAAACAAAACTTCTGTCCCATTTCCTGCCATGGACCTTACCCCAGTCCCTCTCCACCTCAGCCCAACATCACTGAGAGGATATGGGGAAAGCCGTGTCAAGACGTCCCGTGTACTAAAATGCAGGTTACAGGGGCCTGGTGTGCACAGAGGTACGGCCTGCCATCCGCCTGAAGGTGGTGCTACTTACCCACAGCAGCAAGCCAACCAGGCGCGACATGGGACACTGTTCCCTCTTACATTTCCGTTTTCCTTCATTTATGTTACGTGGAAGTTTCAAGATAATAAACATAAATTATCTATGTTTATATCTCTTATTTATCTGTGAAACAGTTCCCTAAAGGCCATATAGATGAAACAAATTAAACAACACTACGTGGCTCTCACCTGAATCCCACAGTCCAGCATACCAATGCTGCCATATTTTTCAGCCCCGCATTTAGCTCATACTCACGAGGACAGACCCTCTCGACCCACCTACCAGACTGCACAGCCTCCCTGAAGTCACAGAAGCTGTGTCTTCCGCATTCCCCACAACCTGATGACAGAGTTGATGCTCACCAAGTATCTGCATAATAATGATCGAGCCAAGTCAACTAAGATAGCCCCAAGTTACACACGCAAGTCCTAGGGTGTCCAAACAGAGCAATATACCAGAAGCACACATCGGGAACTATACAAATTGTAAGATAATCCCCCTTGGGTTCAAATAGCCCAGATCGAATCAAGTTGAACCACAAACCACTTCACTGTGGACATGTAGGCAGAAAATTTATCAGGCTTAGGTGGAGATTAGAGGCACCAGGAGTAACATGTGCAGAGAAAGTGGCTGAGGGACAGAATTCCAGCTCAATTTTTGCTGACAGTGGATCTGCAGAGGTTTAAATGGAACAGCTTTCATTAGTTGATTATTCAGCATCACCTTCCAAGATCAGAGATGTGTCCCAATGCTTTTTGTTTCCCTTAAATGTAAAAATCATTAAATAGTATCCATGAACTTATATCACCTTTTTTGATTCTATTTATACTTAAAATTTTCTAATCATGTCAATTCTTAGGGTAATGAATGCCATGAATGGACAAAGCCACTAAATAACATCATGCTTCCTTTGTTTATCCAAAAATTAAATCAAAATTCCAGAAATACCTCTACATTAAGATTTTCTTCAGTTTGATAACTGAGTTAAAGGTCAGTGTATTTGTTGGCCTATGATTTTGTAATTTTATTCATTTTAATTTTTACTTATTATTTTCAAATAAGTAATTTGTCCAAATGGCTCAATACTTGTATTCAAAAGGCAAAAAATATGTACTATGGTTATTTTCCCTCCCACCCCAGTTTCCCCTTTAACAATCAACTAATATTAGTAAATTCTTGGGCATTTTTCCAGATATAGTGTATTATACTAATTGACTGACTGATCTGGGTCTTGGCAGGAGTTATTTCTCAATGATCCAGTTAGCTGTCCTTTATGTCTGCATGTCATCCTCTCTGACCCTACCATTGTTGATTTTTTAGAAGGTAAACTCTCTGAGAGGCCAAAAATTATGTCTATGTGACCTATTCTTTTTGAAAGCACATTGAGAAAAGCAGCTGAGTGTGCTTGCACACATGCTGTTGGACGGTAGCAATGCCCAGATGACTGAAGCACTCTTCTCACTGGTCTCCTCACAGACCCTTCCAATTCGTTCTTTACACCATCAAGCTATCTTAAATCAAAGATTTTAAATCAAATTATATTTATATACTTCTGAAAAGGCTCCAAGGGTTTCTTCTCATTGCTCTTAGTCTAAAATCCAAACTCCTTCACGTGGCCACAAAACTGTGTGTGAACTGGCTTGTCTCCCAGTCTCCCTGTTCCTCAACCTGGAGCCCTGGCCACAGGGGCTGCCTTCGGTCCCTCTGCCCCACTCTCTCCAGCACCAGCCATGGCACAAGCTTCTTTCTATGCCTGGCATGCTCTCCTCCTCCCCATCCCACTCACCTAACGCCTTATCCAGCTTATCTTCCTCAGGGAATCCTGTCCTACTCCCATTTGATCCCCTCACAGCCTGAGTAGCTTTTAGTGCTTTTCCTCTGCAGCATTTGGTACTATTGTAATTTACATCTATTTAGATGATGGTCTGATTATCTGTGTCACTACTGAATGGTCCACTCCATAAAAATAACGGCACTGTGTCTGTATTTTCTCACCGTATTTCCCTCACCTCTAGTGCAGTTACCCGACATATAGCAGTTGTGCAGAAAATATTGGTTGAATAATTGAACTTTGAACAACAACAACAACAAAATGAGCAACAATGTATTGGTTACCTACTGCCACATAATAAATTACTCTAACACTCAGCAGGCTAAAACAACAGTAATCATCTATTACCTCTCAGTTTCCGTGGATCAGGAATGGGGCCGTGGTTTATTGAGTGATTTTGCTCTGTCTTTCGTGGGGGTGTTGTCAGATGTCAGTGGGGGCCACGATTATCTGAAGGCTTGTAGGAGGCTGGAGATCGGCTCCCACAGCGGCTCCCTCAGAAAGCTGGCAGGTGGATGCTGGCTCTTGGCAAGAAGCCTCCGTTCTTCTCCACACGGGTCTCTCCACAGGGCTGCTTGATTGTCCTGACAACATGGCAGCTGGTTTCCCCCAGAGAAAACCATCCAAGCATGCAAGGCACGAGCTGCAATTCCGTGGCTGACCATGTAATGTCCCATACAGTGAGATTCTGCAGCATTCTATTGGTGGCTCGAGTCAGTCTGCTTTGTTGTGGGACTACACAGGGCCAGGAACACCAGGAGGCATGGATAATTGGAAGCCATCTTGGAAGCTGGCTACTGCAAACACCGCTCGGCACCTGCATTGTAAGGCCCCTGATGAGGGGATGCCGGCAGAGCTCAGCCGTTGAGCCCTTGCTGGCCTTGCAAGCTCCAAATCCCAGACTTAATCCCTGGCTGGCCCCTGCAACTTCATATGCCGAACTGCAGCACAACTGCTACCCACCGGGATGGCTCCACAGCAAAGCTTCTTGCCTCCTGTGTGAGAGGCCCCCAGTTCAGTTCCCGCCCCGTGCGGCCCCACAGCCACCTGTGTGGAATGAAACCCTGTCACAGCTCATGATGTGCAACTGTGGAGACTGCTCTGGGCCCTCTCCTGCCGCCTCCCTCTTTCTCACCTTGTCTCAAACAATAAATCTTAAAAAAATAACTTCCAATACATGTGATAATATCATATTAATTTACCAAAAAGGTATCCAATTCCTCTTTAGGTCTTTGTGTTGTGTTGTTTTACTTCACACCATGGCTTGGCCATCTTTTAACATCAGCACAGAGATCTAGCTCATTCTATTCCTGTGTGTACAAGTATACTCATATATACCAGTACTCATACCGTTATTTAATCATTCCCCTACTGATGGTCACTTAGTTAAAAAAAAAAAAATTCTTACTTGTTATAATGCAAACATTGCTACAGTGTATATGTGTTTGTGTGTGGATGGAGGTTATTGCATATTTGCATAGTTCAGCAGAACAGGTTTCTAGAAGTGGAATGCTGAATCAAAGCATATTATGAGTGCATTACAAGCTGTTCCCCAGAAAGTTTATAACAATTTCAGCTTTTCCAAAGCTGACTGAGCATTTTTTAGATTGAAGTCCCTGGAGGAATTGGTCTATGGTCTTTTGAGGGGACCCAAGACCCTGTTGATTGTGGGAACATGTAAAAGCAGTAGAGGAAAATCTTCTCTGTCAAAGGTCACAGCTGCTACCAGAAATCCTCCGCTCAGTTCTCAGCTGACTCTGATTCTGCTTAGTGTCTACTTGACCAGGAAATAAAGCTGTGTGGGCCTTACCCACGTAACTCAGCCCACATCACAAGTAGGGTGACACTGAGAGGCCCCCACATCTAGGGAAGGACCTTCATGTGACTGATGAGTCTGGGACAGCCCCACTAAGACTCCCATCTGGTTCTTTACAGAGGTCATTTGGTGATCAAGTTCCTTCCCAAGCAGGTAGAGGGGACCCTGCTGGCTCTCTGGGCTGGGACAGTTCCTTGGGAGAGACTTTCTGACCCACAATCTGATCCAGGGTGGTAGGAGCTGAAGAATTCAAAAGCCAGAAACCCCAACAAACAGCTGACACCCCAAATCAGACCATTTTGAGTGGAAGTTCAGCTTGTACGTGCCCCAGTTTGAAGACTATACTCACAGTCTCCCGCCAAAGGGAGCATTCTGGTGGTATGACACAGGTGTCCACACAGGTACTAATTTACTGAGCTGTTCACTTCCCAGGTGTGCATTTTACTACATGTAAATTATGCTTCGAGGGCAGGAGGGATGGAAGGAGCATAAAAGAAAGAAAAGAGGGAAGAGAAGGGAAGGGAGGGGCAATAAGGGGAGAGGGTCTCACAGTACATCCTGTCTGCCCTGCCTAAGCACACCCCTCCTTGAGAACCAGGGGCCTGTGGGCCTTCTGCCCTGAGTTTCAGCCCAGTACCAAGTGAGCCTTCATGGTGGCCCTGATGGTGCATCCAGGGAAGCCGGGATGGCTCAGTGAGTTAAGTGCTTGCTTTGCAGCCCCAGGGACTGAGGATCAAGTCCCGGCCCCAGCCTGTGTGGACCCATGTGCTGAACTGGGGTGTGCTTGCCATGTGGGAGGCCCCCAGTTCAGTTCTTGCCCAACAGTCTAGCCCCTGGCCCAAGGGGGGGACCGGAGGGGGGGGAGTGCCTTCCATGCGGGAGGTCCCTGGCCTGGTTTCTACCATGTGTGGCCCCCCCATCCACCTGTGTGGAATGAAACTATGTCAAGAACTGATGACATACAACTATGGAGACTGCTCTGGGCCCTCTCCCTTCTCTCTGTCTCTCTCTGTCTCTGCCAAAAGCAACAAAATAAATCTTAAAAAAACAAACAATGGTGCACCCATTGTTAATAGTCAATAGTACAAGGGATGGGATAATAAAAGATGAGCATTTCCGTGGTGATGTAACATTGTGAAGTATTAATGTATGATTCCCCCCTTTTTTATTTTGTGACCTTGCCCCCCACTCCCAATGCTTGTGGAGAAACAGGAGGCTGCCATTTGTCTCTCAACGAGAATTGTCATGGTGGAGCCAGAGAAGAAAGACCAAATTGTTGGCTTTTAAATTCAAAAGCAATGGTCCTTACGCAACACTGGAAGACAGGATGGAAGGATAGAGAATGTTTGCTGAGCCAGTCTCCTCCATTCTTTACCATCCTCCTGTTTCCTACCACCTTCTTCCCTGCTCCCATCCTCTCCACTCCTGAGGAAATAAAGAAGGAAGAAACCAAGTAGATGGGGACTCATTGGGGACACTGACAGCCATCGTCTCCCAGCAGTAGCTAGCTTCCAAGGGAGAAATGACACTTTCGAGAGAAGTTGGGGAATTTCAGACTTAGGCGAACTTGAGTAGTTTTCAATTTCAAGTGTCTAAGTAATGCCCAGAACTAAATACAATTATGTTTTCTGCCAACAAAAGAAAAAGCTAAAAATAGAGAGTCTGGGAAAATACACTTATTTTTGCATACCTGCATTAGGGGGAAGACACATATTTGCCACATAAGTACAATTCTCTGGAATGGATGTTCTTTTATTGCATTCTGCAAACACCCTTATCACAGAAATGCATCTTCTAAGCCTACAAGCCACATACCCAGTATGTGTTCTCACTGGGACAGTTTAAGGGGGAGAAAGGATAGTTATGGCTCAGCTCCTCTGCAGTTTTTCATCCAGAGAATCAGCTCAGACACTGAATGGGAAAATCCAAGGCACTAGATTTCCCCCTCTACCATTGCCACGAGAGATAGGTTTCCCAGGCCCTATGCTCAGTCCTACCAGACCAAATTAGGAAAAGAGAACCATAGGACAATTAGGGTCAGTTCGCAGCCCCTTTTATTTCCTCATCCGTGAATGTGACTCAGGGCGCCCAGGAACTAAACCAGGGGGTTCAGTTCTTTAACCAGGACTGCCTGATGGTCTGATATGGATCAATAAGAGAGACTATGAAGGCATGCTGGGATACCTCAGCAGTTGAGTGCTTGCTTTGTAATCATGAGGTCTGGGGTTCGACTCCTGGCCCCAGCCCTTGCAAACCCATGTGCTGAACTGCGGTGCAACTGGTAACCACCAGGATGTCAGTGAAGGTTCTTGCCTCCCATGCAGGAGGCCTCCAGTTCGGTTCCTGCCCTGCAAAGCCCCACATCTACCTGTGTGGAATGAAACTGTGTCACAACTAATGATGTACAACTACAGAGACTACTCTGAGCACCCCCATCTCACCTTCTCTCAAAACAATAAAATAAATCTTTAAAAGAGAGAGACTACGAATAAGGGCTTCCTCTAGCCTGAATCTACCACCCGGACACCTGGACTTCTCTTCCTCCCTTCTCCGTGTGCCCACCTGAACTTGGCCTCCACCATAAGTGGAAACATTGCTCTTATTCACCCTGGGCATGCGTGGTTGGTTCATTTCTGAGAGCTGAACTAGGGGATCGATTGGCCAAAGATAACAGGTAGGGTTTTGCTGGTGTTTTTATTTGTTTGTTTGTTTGTTTGTTTGTTTCCAAGGTTGCCAGGAGCAAATGAACTTAGATTCTATGGTTTTCCCTCCCCACGTGGGTGCTTGGTGAACAGAAAGATGGAATAATCAGCTGGAGTGCAGAAACCTACCTTAGATGCTTAGATGGTTGGGACGTAGTTTCTAAAGCAAGAGCAATCATGATAGCCGATCAAATGCTGCCTTGAGATTTAGCAAACGTGACGGAGAAGAGAGAATCATTGGAGTTGCAGTTTCACACATTGTAAGAGGCACAGAAGAGCTCACGTAAAGCCAGGTGGCTGAGAGATGGCCAAATAAGAAAAAAGACTCCCTTTGGTTCACTGAAGATAACGCATTAAAACAGCCAGTCTGCCAGAACACTTTCATTCTGAACCAAGGCAGAATTAATTGTAGTGTATTCGTTTCAAGTCCTAAGAATTGAAGCATAAGCCATTTTCATCGTCTGGAAATGATGTCCAACCCACACAAGGTAGAATTTATTTTCAGACGGCCTGGTATTGTTCCCATTGTTTCACCCTCGCTCTTTTCACCTCCAATCACAGGTGAGTGTATTTTCAGGGCAAGGATTTTGACCAAGCCTTTGCTTAAGAGGCCACTATAATATGCAAATTAGGGCTTTGTCATTATTTGAAGGCTTAACTAAGCTTGACATCAACCCAGATTTCAGTTCTTCTTTTTCCTTTTGTCAGTTAAAACAGCAACCAGTAAAAAGGAATGACAAGAAAGTGATTATCATGTAGTTTAGAACAGTGGACTCCAAATGTTTTGACACAAGGGTCAGATTTGTCATATAGAAGATGATTTTTCCAGGACATGGGGTAGGGGCGGGGGATGGTTTCAGGATGATTCAAGTGCATTACATTTATCGAGCTCGTTATTTCTATTACTATTACATCGTAATATATAATGAAATAATTGCACGACTAATCTAATGCCACCCCTGATCTGACAGGAGGCGGAGCTCAGGCGGTCATGTGAGCCATGGGGAGTGGCTGTAAATACAGATGAAGCTTTGCTCAATCGCTTGCCACTCACCTCCTGCTGTGTGGCCTGGTTCCTAACAGGCCACGGGCCAGCACCAGTTTATGACCTGAAGGTTGGGAACCCCTGGTTTAGAAGAGCTAATTCAGAGATTCAGTGGTGTACATTTTTGCCTGAACTTTTTGTCTGCAAATGAATTAAAGGACCTTGAATTGCTAAATTTTAAACAAGGAATATTTGACATGAAACAGAGACAATTTGTTAATCATTTGCCTGGAACTGAGCAGAAAGCCTCTGGTTTTTGAAGCTACTTTATGGTCAAGTAAACATAAGTTTTATTTCTCAGAATTCTATCTTAAAAAAAAAAAAAAAAGCAAGCCCTCCATAAAAGGATACTTCCTGTCTGTAGACCGCTCAATCTTCTTCAGGCCTGGAAGGTGGGACTTTGCAGAGTTTCTGGGTCTTCTAGCTGGTACCCAGGTTGCCATAGAGATTCTAAAGTAAGGTAACCAGATTTTAACACTGGTAAAGCAGGACACCATTGACCAGGCGGGGAGGGGGTTCTTGATTAAAAATTTGGTCTATCTCCTGCCGTTCCCTAGCTTGTCGTGCGTTCTTTCCAAAAATCGGGACTTTTTTAAAACACCACGGGACGCAGGACAAATTGTTAAAAATCTGGACTGTCCCGCCAAAAGCAGGACGTCTGGTCACCCTATAATCTAGGGACAGATTGCAGAGTGAGCAGCTAGCTGTCTGAGGAGTCTCTCTACTTGGGGCCTTGGAAACAGCTCAGTGGGAGCATCAACAGTTGACACAGATTTGTCCCGAGTTAAAATGAAAGGCCCTTGGGATCAAGGATTTGCCTGCCTCTTCCCCAGGCAGGGAAAATCCTGTTAAGAGTTTGTCTCCAGGCAACTTTGGCAAATGACCTGAGCAGTCCTTACCGTGTAGTTTCACAAATCACCTCAGGAAAGCCCAGAGGACCCCATGGGACCTGAGAAGGCACCTGGGCCCAGAGCCCTGGCTGAAGGGATAGAGGGGCCTGCAGGCCGGGTTCCCTTCACTGCAACGTGGGGCCAGCTCCCCAGGAGACAAAAGCACCACAGCTGACCAAGGAAGAGCACAGGACTGTGCCCGGGGTTCATGTGTCTCGAACATTTTTTTTTTAAGCTGGCTATTTTTGAATTTATTTTGATACTGATTTGCGTTTACTTATTTGGAGTCACGGGGTGAAGAAGCATTTCCAGTTTGTTTGAGTATTTGAATAGTTCAGAGGGCAAGGCTGTTATTCCGTCACGCTGAGGGATACCCCCACCTCCCGACTGCCAGCCTCCGCCCCCCCACAGCTGCCCAGGTCCAAACCGACTCCCTCCGCCCTCAGCCCGCTCTGGCCCAGCAGCTTCGTACAGGGCTTGCTTCTCCCATGGTCAGTTTCATATCAGAGGAGACTCAATTTTTGATCAATTCATGGGTCCCCGACTGGTGACTTTAAAGCAGAAAGTGACAACTTTGTATTTGTGTCCACAAAAACCTAGAATCCATCAGACTGTGGGTCAGAATTTTAGGAGACTTCTAAAGTAAGGTGACCAGACGTCCCGCTTTTTAACAATTTGTCCCGCGTCCTGCGGCGTTTTAAAAATGTTCCGATTTTTGGAAAGAATGCACAATAAGCTAGGGAACGGCGAAAGATAGACCAAATTTTCAATCAAGAACACCCCCAACTCCCACCCCCATCCCCACCCCACCCCCGGTCAATGGTGTCCCGCTTTACCAATGTTACAATCTGGTCACCTTATTCTAAAGGTCAAATCATCCCTGATCCGTAGACAGCATAGCATCATTCCTGAAGGAAACAATCCTTGTTTTTGTTTGGTTTTTTTATTGGAAAAAACAACAAGTTTACAGCTGAACTATCTTTGACATCCTTTGGATTCTGGGAAAGAAAAAAAAAATGCCCAAGACTATTCAGAATGGGTAAAATGCTTCTGAGGTGGCAATTTCTTCCTTACTGAGTATACATTGGTGTAGAGTCAGGTAGACCTGGATTTAATCCTGGTCATCTGTGAGCTCTGCACCTTGAACAAGTTACTTCAACTAAGACTCAGCTTTTTTTACTACCACTGGGTTTTCGTAATGAGTAAATGATGCAAATTAAGTGTTTAAAGCTTCCTTAGCACACAATGGGAACCCAATCAGGAGTACTAACTGTATTAGAGTTCATTGCATGTTCTGCTCCTACCCTGAAGGACGTCACCCTCTGCAACTACAGCAGTTAAAGGCATAATTGTCCTCAGGGTGGACCTTGCAGATATGGACTCCCACTCATCACAATGGCCAACAGGTAGCAACATTGGGAAGGAGCAGTTGTGGGAGAAGGGGCTAGGTGGGTCCAGATAACTTCTGATGAAGGTCTGAGAATGCTACTCCCCGTTGGTCATTGGTTTCAGCCCTCTGTTCTCTAACCTTCTCTAAGATAAAATGGGAACATTATTCCACTTTTGGACACCTGCTGGGGGAGGACGTTTGCTGCTTGGTGGCAGTCATTAATTCTCTTCCACGGCTACGCTGCCTTGGAGGCACATCCACCACAGAAATGCTGTGTCCAGAGGACAGGAAGTGCATGTGGAGATACCCGGAAACCATGGCCTCAGACCTCAGCCCTTGCTGTTGGGCTCTGAAGAGCTGTGTCCCTGCTATTGGAGGTGACACCGACCCCTTCCCTGAGACCCCAGGCATTGCTTGGCTTATTTGGTGAACTTCAGGAAATGAGTTGAGATTTAGCCTAATTTGGCTGCTCAGTTCTGTTCAGGAGAAAGACAGTTGGAGCTTATGCAGAAAGAAGAAGCAAAACAGGTTTCATCAGCGAAAAGGTGTTACTACAGACCAGCCAAGGTTTTAGAAAGACTCTTGAATCAGCCTGGGGGTCAAGGTCAGCGCAAGGAGTCACTCAGGCTGGAAACACCAGGGCCTCTTTATCTTTAATGTCCCCTCTCCTTTATCTCCATGTGCAAGACCTCATTTATTCACATTCTTCCTCGCTGCCCGTGGCTGCCTTAGCATTATTATTTCTTGCCTGAAACATTGCTATAGGGTCTTAATTTGCTTCCTTGCCTGCTGAGAATCACATCTTCACCTTATTTTTCCATCCGCTTTCCAGGATTCGATGTTCCGATGGATAGGGATGGGAGGAGAGAGCAGGAGAGGGACTGGAAGAATCACGGTGTAAGAAATAGGTGTCCCACCTATGGCTTATCATCCAAAAAGGGAGACAGGGAAGTATAAAAGCTCTGGTTAGTGGAAAATTACAATAGATTCTAAAGCAGGAAGTTCTGTGTTTTATGTAAACGGGGACTTCCACAGCGTTTAATAACCCTGGACCGAGTGTCATGAATTTTACAGCTTTCATTGCACCCCAGTGTAATAAACCATTCTGCAAGGCTTTTGTGTGTGAGGAATTCTAAGGAGGTGGCTGGATGAACCAGAAGGCAAGAGAAAACCTCTGGGAGCTTGGACAGAGGTGGAGTTGAGCGTCCCCGGGTCTGTCTGAGGAGGTGGTGCCCAGAGACTTTTGCTCAAATCCGCCTACAGTAGGAGGGTCGGAATGTAGGAGCAGAGGCTCAGCACCCCGCAAAGCAAACAAAGACTGGTTCTTTTTTCTGTCATAAATTTTGAAATCCAAAAGCACCCACATTCAGGAGCTGCTTGGCCCTTTTATACAGTATTTTATTTCAGTACCAGGATGAACCAACATGTTAGGCATGGCTCTTATAACCATTTTGCAGATAGTGCATGGCTGAGACAGGATTTGAACCTAGGATTTCTGACCTCACCACACTGTCTTGGTTAAAACAGGATGAGAGAGGACCACACATGGCTACACGCTTCCACAGAACTCGGGGGCGCGGATGGGGCCGGGGGTCCCTGAGGCACCTCCAAATCCTGACTCTGACCAGTTGGGGCTCCTGGAAAACCTAGGGGAATGTGGAACCCTCTGGAATGACGCTGGGAATGTCCACTGTGGAAGTCTGTGACAGATGTAGGACCAGAATAGGTTGTCAGCAGAGGGGGACCCGAGCCACAGCAGAAGTGGCCAGGATTTAGGTTCCACAGATGGCCCCAGCAACTTTCAGGAGCAACAGGGCATAAACCGTCAGGGGTGGCTGTAGGAAGGAGGAATCCATGTGTGCCTGACATCTTGTATGGTACTGGTTGCAGAATTGGCAGGGCCCTGTGCAGAACAAAAATGCAGCCTCTTGTTCAGAACTATTAAAAACCTCAAGATGGTGACAGCACAGAATGCAACCAAGCCTGGAGCTCTTCTCAGCCTGGGGCTCTGTGTATTGCTCAGGTCACATACGCCATTACCTATGGTATCTGGCTTCGCTTTTGGCTGCCATTATAAATGCTTTTTTTTCTGGAGGAGGAGTGTTGAAAGGGAGAAGCGCTACACAGAACAAAGATTCTGACTTCTCTTTCTTCTCCAAATTCAGTCAAAATAGCTGAATGACAGCAGCCACCTTTATCAGGTAGTCACCGTGTTCTAAGCCCTTGACTGTATTGACTCTTCCCCACAACACACCTTCCCACACAAGAAAAGTGAGGCTGCAAGAGGCTGGAGGGCCCATAGCCAGCTGAAGGGGAGCCAAAATAAACACAGGTCTCCGGACTCCAAGGGTCCCCACTGTGGGCATCATCTCGACCTTTGAACCCTGCAAGAAATGGAGATTTTAGGAGCTTCTGGCAGGAACACTGATAGCTCCACACTAGGTTAGTGTTTATATATATACTAAGGTGACCAGATTTTAACATTGGTAAAGCGGGACACCATTGACCGGGGGGCGGGGAGGGGGTTCTTGATTAAAAATTGGGTCTATCTCCCGCCGTTCCCTAGCTTGTTGTGCATTCTTTCCAAAAATCGGGACTTTTTTAAAACACCGCGGGACACGGGACAAATTGTTAAAAATCGGGACTGTCCCGCCAATAGCGGACGTCTGGTCACCCTAATATATACCTTTCCACAGCAGACTCTCTATAAAACAGAACTCAAGCAGACGAAACTCTCAAACAACCAGCAAAAAACTTGCCGGTTGCTTGAGTTCTGGTGAATGGAGAGTCTACTTATATGTTCTGGCATCTACCAATCCCCATGGGTGCCAGTTAACTGAGAGTCTATTGTATATCGCTTTCATAACTTTTAGCCATATTTTCAATTCACTTATGCTATTCTTTACTTAGTATTTTTCTTCCTTTAATTCTCTTTAAAAAAATGAATTTTAGCTTCATTATAAAATATAGTAACTAAAATTGTAGGTTTGGGGTGCTAGTGATACAATTTTTTTCTAACACACATTAAAATAAAAACTTGGCGATGCCGGGATAGCTCAGAGGTTGAGTGCTTGCCTTGCAATTGTGAGGTCCAGGGGTTCGATTCCCAGCTCCAGCCTGCGCGCAGCCCCATATGCAAATTGTGGCACAACTGGTAGCCACCGGGATGACTCGGCAGCGAAGGTTCTCATCTCCCACGTGGGAGGCCCCCTGTTCAGTTCTCTCCCCACGCAGCCCCACATCCGCCTGTGTGGAATGAAACTCTGGCACAACTAGTGGCGTACAACTATGGAGACTGCTCTGGGCCCTCCCCCTCCTCTCTCACCTTCTCCCAAAAATAGCAAAATAAATCTTTAAAAGAAAATTAAATAAATAAATAAAATAGCTCTCTGTCCCACCTTTCTACTTTAATAAACTTATCCGGGAATGTGTTCACAGATGTGTGAGATGATGTAGACACAAGGAGAGCCATTGCAACATGGTTATGACGGAATGCACTTGGAAAGGCCCCGCTCTCCCTCTGCAGGGGACTGCTTACATTAGGAAACTGCACAGCCATAAAAAGAAGGAGGCAGCTCTCTAGGTCCATATAAGGAACTACTGTTAGGAGAAAAGAGCAAGGTGCAGAATTATGTATCAAATGGTCCTTGTGAAAAAGGGGAGGTGATGGGAGCGGGGTCTACATTTTATTTGCTTAAAAGCTTTTCTGAGAGAAGGGTGCCCATGAACTAAAATAAATGGTTCCTGTTGGGTGGGAAGGGTTTGGCAGCGATGGAAGAGAAATTTTTCATGTTCCTGGAACCATGTGATTGTATCTTCTATGCAAAAAATAAAATGAATTAAAATAATGCACTAATTATTATGATAGAAATATTCATCCACGTACTGCCTGAAGTCATCTTACGGGCCATCAGTAGTGTGTGTTCCCACATGGAGAAATTACTGCTCGGGTGGGTTGGACTCTCCACCCACAGGCTCACATGAACAGGGTGATGGCTTTGTTGAGTTGAGCAAGGGAGGAGTCCTGGACAAGGTAAGCCAACCGCAGTGCTGAGAAGAAAGTGAAGGAACCCCATCATTAAGAAAAGCTCTTCAGTCGCATTATCTGCTCAGGAAGTCCATGTTGCTGACTGCCCTGAGGCCCAGAACGGAATCTGAGCCCCAGAGAGAAGGAACTATGTCCCTTGGTGAAGAACGCAGAAGCTAGGTCTGCCCTGGCAGTTGAACTATGTCTAGAATAGAAAAGGGACTAAAATTGGGGCTTTCCCAATGATATTTTCTAATCTCAGCCAGGGGTTCTGGGGAAAGAGACGGAAGCCCTAAATGACAGACAGTAGGCACTGTGGAGAGGAGAGGATGTCTGCAAGCATGCTCTGAGTTGGGGACTTAGTGCCAGTCTCCCGAGCTGGTCATCAGAGAGTTTTCTCAGGTCACTGGGTGGGAGGCTGAGTCAAGAACCATCTGACACAAGAGTTGGTTACACTTTCATTAACGGAGCCTACGACAGTATTAGCTATTTGGCAACCACATGATTCCATTGACTCATATTGAGCTTGCAGGCTACTCAAATGGTTAGGCTTCTCCCAACACGTTCCTTTAAGAGTTGGCTTCTCTGCTGTTTGGGCAGTTGAGTTTGTAATCTTAGCAGTAGATCCTCACATTGGTCCTTATCAAATTTCACTTTGGAGTTTTAGTGAATCAGTATGAGTTGGGCAATATTTTAATTCTGATTCTGTTATTGTCCACGTTGACTCCAGGCTTTGAGTCATTTGTAAATCCGATCCAAGTTGTTTAGAAAAAGGTTAAAAGCGTAAGTTGATGTTGATACATCAGGAAGACTCTGTGGACATAGAATTATTTCCAGGAATCAGCGGGTAAATCTTCGATGTCGTTTTTAGAAGTCATGCCTTTTAGAAAAGTAAAAACCACCCCATCCTGGCTTTTCTAGCATCTGTCCCAGTCTTTGTAGTGCTTCAGTTACTGGCAAGGTTTTAGGGATCATACTTCCAAAATCGTTCAGCTCCTGGGATTTAATGAATCTGGATTTGATGCGTGGAATTGCTTGACCAGAGCTGTGGGCTCTCTCACCAACCCTGTCTGCCTCTTCCTGCCCTGTGCTGGGAGTTCTGCTTTCTCTTTGACATCTACTAGCGTGATGCCATCTGCAGCACACAGAGACCCTCCGGCTCTTCCTCTGTCACTGAGGAGCTCTTTGTGTTGTCCTTGGGGTTTTTTGCAGCCTCAGCTCACTCTGGGCTTCAGCTTTCCCTGAACTCTGCTTTTGATCTCTGCCCAACGTTTGGATTTTTCCTTGGTCAGGAGCCGGTCCTCAATCCTGTGCTGGTCTGGGCTCCTGAGAGAGCGCCCTGGAGAAGCTATTGCCCTCCCTCCCATGTCCTTCATTGCCGGGATCCCCGAGGACAATGGGGTTATGTTTGTTTCTGAGAATCTCCCACTTCTTCTGAACAATGGATTGTTTTAGAGACCTGAGCAGGGACGCACATCTATTTTTCATTTCTTATTAGCCAAGGATTGTTTTTTTCTGTTTTATTGGGCAGGGCAGTCAAAAAAAAAATTTTCTTTTTTTTTCCCATACAACAAAACTAACTAGAATAAACAAGTAAACACTGAACTGTATTATAAAGGCCTACAAAGGTCTCTCAGAGGCTGCCGGCAGGAATTCAGGTGGGTCTTAGGAAGAGCTGGGATCAGGGACTGCAATGCCACTGGGTCTCACTGTCTCTGTCTCTTGTCTCTGATTCTCACGAGGCACCTGCTTCATTCTCTCTCTACACAGACTGTCTTTCTCTGTTCTCCTGGACCTCATGGCAGGAGATAGAACCACAGCTCCTAATCTGACATAACCTGGTTCCAGCTTCCCATAGAGATGTGCCTGTTATAGCCCCAGTTTTAAATTCTGAGTCACAGGAGACAGAACCTAATGAGTCCATTTTGTCAGATGCCCACTGTGGTCCAACCAACCAGGAATCATGCAGTTCAGATGTGGCCACAGGGCCTACTCTCCTGCTATGGATTATATGGGCAATACCTAGAGAAGCAGGGGGAGGAGTACAACCTGATAAGTGTCTACTATTCATTCATTCATTCATTCTGCAAGTATTTATCATATGGCCAGACACTGTTTTAGTTGTTAGGGACACCACAGGGGAGGCAAAAGAGGATCTTTTCAAATTCTCTTTTGCTAAATGTGAGGTCCACTTCTAACTGTTCTGCACCCCACCCCTTTTTATATTATGACATGGTCAGTTTCTACTCTTCTATACAGTAACTATCTTGTTTAGAGCAGCATTTCAGATTGGATACCCACGGACTCAGCAATCCGCTTACCTGAGGAAAATATGCTAAAGAAACACATAAATGAATTATGCAGTGTCCTGGCCTGGTTAGGGAGAAAGACCCATGGAATATTAAGTGTGTCCAAGGGAGATGCAGACAGCATCACTGGCCAGATTACATCTAGTGGCCGGGACTGTGGAGGGAAGACACAGGACTGAAAAGACCAATTCCACCTAAAAAGAGAAAGTTACAAATGTTCAGGCCCAGTATCAAATCAGATCAACCATAGTTAAAAAAAAAACCTTTTTTTAGGGGAAGCCAGGATGGCTCAGTGGGTTGAGCGCTTGTCTTACAGCCCTGGGGTCCAAGGATCAAATTCCAGCCCCAGCCTGTGTGGATTCATATGTTGAACTAGAGTCTGCCCCCAGTTCAGTTCTCACTAGGGTCAGCTTCTGGTGTGAGGCCCAGTTCCTGCCCTGTGCAGCCCCACACCCACCTGTGGAATGAAACTATGTATAAAACCAATGATGTGCAACTATGGAGACTGCTCTGGGTCTTCCCCCTTCTCTCTGTCTCTTTCTCTCTCTGTCAAAAGCAATAAAAATAAATCTTTTTATAAAATAAAAACTTTCTTCTAAAAAAAAAACAAAACAGCTTTTATAGATGAGTGCATATTTATTAAGCGTTTGAGATACCATCTCAGGTGCTAGGTTCTGTGGGAAACGTAAGGAAATAGAAAGCATGCTCCTTGCCTGCAAATAGAGCTATAGCTAGCTACATAGGTAACATACAAAACAGATCATATAACACAGAGTGCTATGTTCTGGGGTTTGATCATAAATGCTATAGGAATTCAGAAAAATGAAAATTGCTCAGGCTAACTTAGGTCAGGGATGGACTCAGATAGGAGATGAGTCTAAGCTGGGCTCTTAATGATGGCAGGACTCATATACCGGTATGCAGAAAAGAAGTCAAAGACCAATTTTATAGTGAGAATCCAGTGTATTTAAATTATTTGTCCTACTCAGAGTTCAGAGCTTTTCATTAATTCATTCATCAACCTTTAACTGAGAACCTACTCATGTAGGTGACAGATATTGATCTTGGTTTCTAGTGTGCTTTATGTAATGGTTCTTTAAACGAATAGGCAGGGGAAGCCGGGATGGCTCAGTGGGTTAAGCGCTCACTTTGCAGGGCCGGAGACCGGGGATCAAATCCCGGCCCCGGCCCTTGCGGACCCATATGCTGAACTGGGGAGCTCCCCCAGTTCAGTTCTCTGTATCTCTCTCTCTCTCTCTCTCTCTCTCTCTCTGTCAAAAATAAATAAATAAATAAAAATTTAAAAAGTTCATAAAAAAAAAGAATAGGCATTATACATGCCTTCATTTTGATGGTGGGATAGATACATGTAATCAACCAAACTAAATTGTTACAGTGACTTGAAAAGCAGCATTGATATTTAGCACATTTTTTGAGACTCTACCATATGACAGGTGCAAAGACCGGGTGGAAAAATCAGACATAGGTCTTGTACGCCTGGAGCTTACAGTCTAAGTGGGAGACAGTCACTTACAAAGTAATTACCATCATGTAGGGTTGAAGACACACAGGAGCATTAGAGAGAGGCTGCCCTGGCAGCACAGAGCAGAACGAACTAACGTGGCTGGGGAGTCATGGGAAGAGAAGACTGGAACTCCATAGCTGTGGCAGGAAGAGTTCTAAGAGGACCTCCAGTGATCCCTGCCCTGTGTAATGTCCTCGCCTTGAGTGGGCCAAACTGGTTGGTGACTTGCTTCTGACCCAAAGACTATGGCAAAGTTGAAGAGATTTTGCAAAGGAAATTACGATCCCTAGCTAGCTGACTTTAATCTAAAAAGAGATCATCCTGGGTGGGCCTGGCCTAATCAGGTAGCTCTTTTAAAAGGAGGTCTATAGGGCAAATATTCAATCAAGTTCAAACTCGTTCTCTCCATTGCTGGCCTTGAAAAAGCAAGCATCATGAATTCTACAGCTACAAGGAGATGAATTGTGCCAAATGGATACCCAAGACCACCCTGTCTCAGTAATGTGCCAATTACTAAGTTAAGCTGAAATTAAAAGAGCAACAGCAAATATTTCAAGACTGTCTGTTATAAGGGTGTCCAATCTTTTCGCTTTTCTGGGCCACACTGGAAGAAGAATTATCTTGGACCACACATAAACTATACAAACGATAGCTGATGAGCTTTAATAAAAAAAAAATTGCAAAAAATATCTCACAATGTTTTAAGAAAGTTTACGAATTTGTGTTGGGCCACGTTCAAAGCCGTCCTGGGCCGCGAACTGGACAAGCTTATTAGATGATGAGAAAGTAAGCACGGAATTCAGGTAAGACTGTGAAGAGCTACCCTTTTATCCAACACCCTCATTTAACAAGGTGTGGACGTCGAGGCCCAGGGAGGTGCACTGATGTGCCCAGGTCACCCCGAGGCTCTGCCCCCAGGAGGGGACACACCGGGTGACAGAGCAGAAGCATTTTGGGGAACTGAGCCCTCACAGGCAGTGCCCAATGTACTTCCTCTCTCCTCCACACTCCACCCCCACTTGCCTTCGTTCTCTGTCCCTTTCCTTTTCTCTCAGGGTTGGTCATGCGTCAGTTGCAGAGAGGTGGGGACATTTCCTGACGCTTTTGCAACATGGGGAAGTTGTCTTAAGGGAGGCTGGGCCCGGTCCTGCTCACCCTCTCCCTGCCTCCTGCCGGCGCTCACAGCCTCCGGGCTTCCCCCTGACCATGTCACTGGCGGAGGCCATCAGCCTCTGGAACGAAGGTGTGCTGGCAGCCGACAAGAAGGACTGGAAGGCCGCCCTGGGTGCCTTCGCCGCCATCCAGGACCCCCACTCCAGGATTTGTTTCAACATCGGCTGCATGCATACAATTCTGGCAAACATGCCGGAGGCCGAGAAGGTGAGTGCAGGCCCCTCTCCCTGGGGCTGCCTCCTCCGTGCCTTGTCATTAGTGGTTCCCAGCCCTGGCTGCACTTTAGAAGCCTCTCCGGGGAGCTTTACAAGAACAAAAGTTGCTCAGGTTTTTAAATCAGAACCCTCAGAGGTTCTGAGTTAAGTGGACTGGGGTGGACCCCTCATATAGTTCTAAGGGGCAGCAGGGCTGGGAACCATTCACTGTGGGTTGTGCTCTTTTTTCTCCATCTATTAAATTCATGCCATTCTGGAATCATTTTTTAATTCCTTTATGAAGACTCTCCTACTTATGATTTCTTCTATGAACTCCTGCCAGCCACAGGATTTCCATCTCATGCTTCACAGCTGATGATAAAGCATCTTTTTGGCTTTCCAAGACATTTATGCATGTGAGCTTTGTTTGCCCAAGAGATGGAGAGAACAAACTTTAAAAAAAAAGAGGTTTTGGGAATGCCAGGATAGTTCAGCAGTTTTAGTGCTTGCCTTGCACCTGTGAGGTCTGGGGATCAAACCCCAGACTCAGCCTGTGCAAACCCATCTGCTGAACTGTGGCGCAACTGGTAACTGCCAGGATGGCCAGGAAGGTTCTCCTCTCCCATGCAGGAGGCCCCCACCCCAGTTCAGTTCCTGCCCCACATCCACCTGTGTGCAATGAAACCATGTCACAACTAATGATGTACAGCTATGGAGACTGCTCTGGGCCCTCCCCCATCTCTCTCTCTCTCACACACACATACACACACACATCTCTCAAAACAATAAAATAAATCTTTTTTTTAAAGAGGTTTCATCTCAAGTGACAGTTCTGATCAATGATGTGGGGCACTTTTTTAAGGATTCTGAGGTTGGCGGAAGGAAATCATACCGTGATTGACTGATGGTGTCTGCCCGGGACACAATGTGGGGTGTCTTTGCATCTTTTTAAATGTTTTTTCCCCTCATAATCCAAGTGTGGGGCTGGGTGTTCAGTCATCACCTTTGGGGTTGGTCACGGTGAGCTGGAGAGTGGCTGGAGTTTGGAAGCAGATCCACAATCACATCTCAGCTCTGACTCTCTCTGGATCTATGGTCCTCAGCAAGTCCTGTTGACCTCCCGCTCTCCACTTCTTGAGAGGTTAGATGTCTTGAGGATTCAGTGGGGCACCACCCGTGAAAGTGTTGTCACTTACACCACAGTGTAAATGTCAGTTCTCTTGTTGACCTTTCTCTGTCAGTC
The DNA here is from genome assembly GCA_004027555.1 of Craseonycteris thonglongyai. NCBI lineage: Eukaryota > Metazoa > Chordata > Mammalia > Chiroptera > Craseonycteridae > Craseonycteris > Craseonycteris thonglongyai. The sequence goes on from PVKE010014476.1 coordinate 28,050, forward strand.
ATCACCAGGCCGCGTAATAGACAGATAGATGACTGGCTGGCCAGCTCCGCCCACAGCCCTCCTCCCACGAGCAGCAGGGGAAAGAGAGATGCTTAGAACACCTGTGCAGGCGGCTAGTCCCTCTCAGGTCCAGAGCGGGCAGACAGGAGCACACGAGCCCCCCACGCTCCCACCTCATGCCCCCACCCCACGCCTGGCTGGAGGCAGGGCAGCGTCCCCTGCTTCGGCTCAGGGGGCTGAGCAAATAGCACCATGGATTCCGAGGGCCGCTGGACACAAAGTGCACATTGTTAGCTGGAGGAGGTTGGCCCATGCCAGCCACGGGGGATGCCTGATCCTGCCCACACAGGACCCCGAGGCCCGGCTGGGCAGGCGCCGCTCACCTCTGGGCTGGACCACTCCACGCCTTCCTCTCACCCCACGTGACTTTCCTTGCACTCGTCTGCCTCTGGCCTCCTCCTCCTCTGTCTTTCTTTGGCTTCCGGCTTGAGTTCTTCCTCCTGGCACTTTATATGCGTTCTTACTTCTTATTGTTTTCATCGTGTACTATTTACATAATAAATGTATATAATAAACCAATACAATAATGCCTATAACATTTTGTTACTTCCATATTTCATAATTTTTTATTATGTTTAAGGCTGTCAGTAACCTGGAAAGGCAGATATTAATATCCCCCATTTTACAGAGGAGAAAACTAAGGTTCAAGGAGATTAGGTAACTTGCCTCACGCCATGTCACCGGAAAGTGACAACACAGGGCATTCTGACCAGGGGTCACTGACCCATAAGCCTCCTGCCACCTTCAGGACAGTCATTCTCATGACCTTCTTGCCTCACCCTCTGACTCACCCCTCCTCACTGCCTGGCTCCTCGGCCACAAATGGACCCTTCCTCTCGGCAGGCCTTGTCCCGAAGCATCAACCGAGACAAGCATTTGGCGGTGGCCTACTTCCAACGCGGGATGCTCTACTACCAGATGGAGAAGTAAGTGGTCCAGCGTCACACGAGCGGGGGCAGTTTGCAGAGAAACCCGGAGGGGGTCTCAGTGTTGCTAGGCTGGGTGTGTGGTAAGTGTCCTCTTAGCCTGTGTTGGGACCTTCTCAGAGCAGTTATGCGATAAATTAGCAGGAGGCAGAAGCCATCCCCCGGGGCCAAGACAGGCTGTGTCACAGGTCACAGTGAGCCCACGTCACCACCACAGGCCTGGTATTCAGCTGATGGGGCGCCACCAGCATCCCTGATGGATCACAGCCTAGACAGTGCCTATGGTGCATTGTTGACCATCAAGAGAAAACTCCTGATGGTCCGTGATTGTGAGTTTCTGAGCTGTCCCACAGGAGGATTGTCACGAAACCGCTTCAAACCCTTCCTTCCTCCCTCCCTGTACAGCGTGTTCTCAAAAGCCTGGTTTAATCCATTCAATGAAATATAACTCAGCCACCAAATGAGAATATGCACTATTAACATAGGTATAGGACTACATTCAATACAGATAAATAAGTAACATATATAGTAATATAGAAAATAATGGACAGTAAATATTATGTTTAAAACCCAAGTGTCAAAACTATGTATAGCATGATCCCATTTGTTTCACAGAATAATCTAGAAGGTCATAGACCAAAACATGGTCAGCAGGTCTCTCCAGGTGGTGAAATGAGAGGGATTTCCATTTTCTTCTATCAGCCTACCTGTATTTCTGGGTGTGTTTACAGTCAACACAAAATAATTAGCAAAAAGATAGATAAGTAGAACATCAAAGTTCATCTCAATTTCACTCGCTCTCCCCGAAACACCCCAATAACAAGCATACCAATCACAAAGAAAAAATATTCTAAGCCTCAACTTAGAACATTTTAAGGGTTGGCAAACCTCCGCAGAAATTGTTCTGTTACTGTACACAAGTTCTAGGGAAGAAGATTCCCACTCAGGCTAATAAAGAACTTACAGTGAAAATGGTCAGAGCACGATGGGGACCGGGTGTGAGCATGCGTGAGTGTGTGTGTGTGTGTGTGTGCACTAGCAGGTGAGGCAGGGCACTGGTGGAGCAAAGGAGAGGCTGCAGAGAACATCCAGGCATTGGGGTGGGGGCTGGGCTCTGATCCTGTGCAACCTTGAAAGGCTTTGATCCTCGGGTTTGGTCAAAATCAGAGCCTGTGGAACTGCTGGGCTCAGCTGTTGCCAGGGGCAACTAGAAGAAGCTCAGCGGATGTCCAAGATGTAGATGCAGTCAATTACCTGAATATGCAGGAGGAGTGATGTCTTCCCAAAAGAAACACCGCAGAAGCCATCTGGGAGGGGAAGCCTGGGATTGAGGGAGGATGGGCAGGTGTTTGTCTTTTAGCAGCCTATGGCCTCTGCTGGACCACCTCTATCTGGGTTCTTAGCATCCTTCTTCTCATTCCTCCTTCCCTCATCCCCTATGTTGTCCGGATGTACAGAATATACAGGAAGCCTGAACACAGATCCTCCAGTTGATCTTTTATCTCAAAAGATAAGCTCGAAGGCCATCCTTTAATTAGCTCAAACAGCCTATACTGGGGAGAGACCTAGACAAGAGAGAAGGCTCCCAGAAGAGATTTCCTCAGGCTAATGCCCAGGAGGCCCTGAGTCCGAAAGGCTTGGATTTTTGAATCAAAAAGATGGTAGAGAGATCTAGGAATAAGACCTAGGATTCAACTAGTCTGCGATGGGTAGCAGTTAAATCTGAGAGAAACATCTACCAAATTTTACCAACAACCACCTATTGAGGAAACAATATAAACAAGGCATTATTCGTCACCTTGAGTTGCCGCCTTCTCTTTTGCTCTGTCCACAGGTATTAATGTCCCCTGCCCCAAGGCTGTGCTCCCGACCCTTTTTCCTTTTAGCATTATGCCAATGGTTGTTAAATGGTGAAATGGATGGGTTATCTTCCCAGAAACACACACACGAGTATCTATAATTTTATGTGCGATTTTGGGGGGGTTCACATATGAGAGTCCATATGTGAATGCTTAGGGATCCCACCCGCTCCATCTGTAGCCAGCGGCTACTAAACCTCTACCTGGGATGACCCCAGATTCTCTTTTCTAAACCTTGTCCAGTGGAGCTTTTAAATACCTCTTAAATTCACCCATTCCTCTCCAGACCTCCCAGCACGGTCCTGGTTTGTACCCTCATTTGTCACCAGGACTATCACTTCTAAACTAATTTCCCAGCCACCAGCCTTGCCTTCTCGACCCGTATTCCAGAGTGATCTACTTAAAAGCCGAATGGGATCCATTTAAGAACTCCCCGTGGATCCCATTAGTACAGGATCAAGGCTGAATTCCCCTATGGGGTCGGCCACTGCCTGCTCACTCACTCTTCTGCCCCTGCGTGCCCCAGCCACACTCAGCCACTAAGGCGGCGACCATGCTTTTGTGCCTCCTTTTATAACATCTGTCTTCTCTATGACAGATATTTGCTCCTCTACTACTCTGGGAGTTTCTTGAAAAGAAATCTTTACTTATTCACTCTTGTATTTCAGTGTCTAGTATACTCATTAATAAATGTTTATTGAATTAATTCAACTAAAGCAAGAAAACTATAGCCTCTGCTTTAAGGAACATATTCATTAAACGGGGGAAGCCAACCAGACCATGAACTAATAACTATCATGCAAAGCAGCGTTGGGCAAGTGCTGTGAGAGAGACATTTTAAAGGAAGAGCCATGGGGAACTATTATAGAAAAATTTCTTCTTGATGGGTGGGTTAGGAATTCCTTCAGATGACAGTGGGGTGTGTTTTAGGGTAATAATGTTATGGGGTGGCTTTTGGTTTCAGTTTCCCCACTTTCTGTCATTCCAGAGTTCCACAGGACAAGTTAGCGTGCATTTCTGAGAAAGCAAGAGGTGTCTCAGGGCTCAAGGTCTCACCACCTTGCTGACCCCAGCCCATCATTTGAAAGGGGAAGGAAGCTGTAAGCTGTGTTTCAGATCCTGGGCCTTTTATGAACCATAGGGCTGTGATAGGTAATAACAGCCAGGCCCTGTGAATGTCGCTGGCCCTAGGAGGCCACACAGCAAAGCCTTTTCCTGCTGTCACAGAGGTGTTCGGCATTTTGACTCCTTTCAGCTGCTAAAACACTCCGTTATCCTGGACTCCAGACTGCATGGGGTCTGAGAAGAACAGAAACAATCGGGAACACCAGCTGTGACTAAGACACCTTCACAGGGAGGGTTAGAAAAATGAGGGTTATAAACCCTCCCAGGCTCAGAGCTGGTGAGAAGCCACGCGAGGCTGCCGCTGTGCTGGTGAGCCCCTACCTGGGAGACGCGGGGGCTCCGGGCCAAGCCCGGCCTAAGCAATGAGCAGGATGTTCTTCTGGAGCCCAGCAGGGAGCTAGCAGCCCCTGGGCCTCCTCGGGGACCCTGTGTGTTCCCAATGGCACCAAAGAGAACTGAGGAAGGGCTGGTGGGCTGTGGGGGCTGCAGCTGCCCTGCCCACCAGCTCCAGGGCTGCAGGCTGTTTTGGATTTTCATACGGAGCTGATTCAGAGCCTGTGCAGCAGGAAGCAGAACTGTGTGTCAAAGCGGGTGCCCTTGGGGTGCAGCTCTGGGGAGACAAGTCAGGGTGGGGGGCGGAGGACAGGCCCGCAGCGAGCAGTCAGGAGGGATGCTCTTAAAGGCATGTTTAAAAACCGACATGTAGCAGGGGGAGCCTCACCCGGCTTTTTAACACAAAGAGAGCACTTTCGATCATTGGCCAGTTCTTTCTCCCTCCCACTAGGCCCACATCTTTAGATAACTTGATGGGCAGGAGGATTACGGGAAGGATTTGACTGGGGTCATTCAATACCAGGTGACACAGGCAGGGTTACTTCACAGCTGACATGTATCTGCTTTGCCACCTCGCCAGGGAGGGAGGCACAATTGGGGGTTAGTTGCAGGACCTCACGTGTGCCCTCTGAGGACCTCCAGCCACCTCACACACAGGCAGGGGGACACTGTGAAACCGCAGGTACCGTGGAACAGGACACCTACACTTCCACCTGCCCATCCTCATTGGCTCGGTGAGTTGGAGCCAGTCTCCTGATCTTCCAGCTTAGAAAGAAGGAGCAGGAATGGCCGAAATGATGTGTAAAGACACTGAAATGCTTCCTGCTTCTTAAGGAAGGGGCCTGCACACTTTTAACAAGGAGATGCTAGAGAAAGCCATCCTCCCGTAACTATACAGCCGCTGCTGCGTGACTCACGTCCAGCCCAGTGGCGACAGCCATCCAGCCTCTCCCCCACCCTGGGGACTCGCTCGCTCCTGAGGATTCTTTCGGCCACGTCACCCTCCTGGGCAGCTCCAAGCTTCCCTGAGACCAGAGTGCCCACTTCTGCAACCGTACATTTGTATCTCCTGATTAGACTTAATACATATAAAGTGTTAAGCATGTGCTGAGTGGCTGGCATGTGAATATAATTGCCAGAGTTTTACAGCAGAAAAATAATCATAATATAATAGTAATATAAATTACTATGTGTGCCAGGCACCGTCCCTAAGCACCTAAATGCTTCCCCTCCATTAGTTCTCATAGAACCCCTGGGAGGCTCGAGCTATTGTTATTTTCTAACTCTGAACACGAGAAAACATGAGAAAAGAAATAACTTGCCCTTTGTCACTAGATAGTACGTGTTGGAGCCAGGACTCAAGTCCACGTGGTTCTGACTGCAGAAATTTGACCTGGGACCACATACTAGGCAGCTACTCCTGGGCTATGCTCCTGGTACACAATACACTCCTGATATTGTCGATGCAGAACCTGAGGGCAGGAGAGTCTCTTACGAGGGTTGCCCAGTTCATGGCAGAGCTGACGGACCTAGTCTCTGTGTCCTAGGTGCTGTCACCACACCACATCCTGGGGGCCTCCCAGAAAAGCCACACAAGGCAGCTCCGGGTCAGACAGTGGCCTGAGGGTTTAGGGTTCAGTTCCCCAGGTGGGAGCCACAGCCAACAGTCAAATGTGTTCCTGCCAGGCCAGGAGGCTGAGGGAGGGGGGGACGGGGCGGAGGGGGGGGGGTGCTTGGTTTCAGCTGCTCCTCCCACCCTTGACTCACCCCCACCCACCTCTGTACTCTGCAGCCCAGCCACAGCCCCTCCCACCAGGACCTCTGTGGAGGTCAAGGGCAGGCCAAAGACACGTGGCCTAGGTTCTGCCCACACACCCGTGGGCACTGTTGATGCGACCAGCCCTACTCTCTGCCCGGAACCCAGTGACAGCAGCCTCCACACACCTGGAGCCAGTTGCCCAGACAGTGCCAGGAGCCTCGCTAGACTCGCCACGGGCCTTGAGTGCTGCTTCCTTTTTTCTTTTTTCCCAAGTGTGTGGAGGAGGAAGGAGGGGGAGGATGCTAAGCAGGCCACAAAACCTAGAGCTCAGCTGGGCTTCAAAGGAGCAAAGGAGGAGGCTCTGGGAGGAGGGGGTGTCAGTGGCTGTGAGAAGGGCCCTTGGGGGCCGAGTCGCTGCGTCAGGCTGGGGACTAGGCATGCGCAGTGCTTGGCATCAGCTCCCCCGGGGGGCACAGGGCCCGGCAGGCAGGTGCTGGCCAGGCCTGGAGCTCACGGGAGGGCAGGAGAGCGCTTTTGCAAAGTGCCCGGTGGGTTGTCAGAAAGGCAGTCAAGGGAAAGCCGGGACAGCTCAGCGGGTTGAGCGCTCGCTTTGAGGCCATGAGGACCGAGGATCGAATCCCGGCTCCGGCCCAGGCAGGACCCACGTGCTGAACTGGGGAGTTCCCACAGTTCGGTTCTCTAACTGTCTCTGTCTCTGTCTCTCTCTCTATCTGTCAAAAGTAAAATAGAAATAAATATGCACTGAAGACAAAAAGATAATTTCTC
>PVKE010014477.1:0-34895 GCA_004027555.1 Craseonycteris thonglongyai
ACTTTATGTTTTCTCAGTTCAGAATTTGGTGGATAATCTGTTTGATACTTGTTATGTAAAGCTAAAAAATGTCTCTCCAGATTACCCTTTTTAGCAATGGCTACCGAGGTAAGGCATGTTAAACAACAACATTTATCATTCACCATTGTAAAAAAGTAATCGAGTTCCCATTCTTCATTGAAGTGATAAGTTTTTAATTTTTTCGGTTTACTACTCATGTTCATGGGTATACTAGAATGCAAAGAAATATGACAATTTAAAGAATAAATATTGAATGAAATATTTTCCTAGAAAATTCAAAAACTCATGAACTGTGGCAATTATCTCCGTTACATTGAGAGAAATAGTAACAATACTGCATATTGCGATCAGGGACAACAATACAAGTATATTAAAATCTAATATAGATATATTCAAATCTACAAAAAGTATGTTAAAGTTACAATATATTTATTACGGTTTACAATACTGACTTCTTAATTTAAATAGAATTATTGTTATTCCTAATATATTTGTAATACTGTCCCTTATTTTTCTCTCAGTGTAATGACCGCACTTTAGAGATTTGTTGCCGAGAATGCTCACTTATCAAGTAAATAGATAGGTAAAAAAAGCAATTTAATTTAAAACAAAGAAAAGGTACTTACATTTTTGGGGAAGCCGGGATGGCTCAGTGGGTTAAGCGCTCACTTTGCAGCGCCAGGGACCAGGGATCAAGTCCAGGCCCCGGCCTGTGCGGACCCATATGCTGAACTGGGGGGATCCCCCAGTTCAGTTCTGTCTCTGTATCTCTCTCTCTCTCTGTCAAAAACAATAAAAAAAAATTTTTTAAAAAATGAAAAGGTACTTACATTTTAAACAGAAGAAAAATTGGAACTCAACATGGTCACCGAGGATAAATAATATTGATTGATAATAATACTGTTAATACAAAAGAAAAGAAGCTACCGTATGACCCTACCAAATATTCAAGCTAACTGACTGTGTTCTTCGATGAGTCGAGTCATAACTGTTGCGTTCACGCGTTGCATCCGGTGACAAGTGTAACACATAAGTAAAAATGTATTGTCTGGGTGGGCGGAGATCACAGTATCAGGCTGTCAGAATTATAGGAATTTATGACCTTGGCAAATTCCCAGAATGCATTAAGCTATTGCTAGAAAGTTTTGTCTTCTACAATCGCTTCAAAGTCCATGGTCCACGGAATTCCACCCCAGACATTGCAAGCGATCAACGATCGATCAAAATTGGCCTCGCGATCAACCAAGTCGACCGCGATCGACTTGTTGGCCACCCCTGCCTTATAGCATGCCCTGAAGAGGAGCTATGTCCTTCATGTTAGAATGTTAGAATATTTGAACCTATATTGTTACTTTTTATAGCATTTTGAACCTCAGTAGAAATTGAGACAAAGTGTATCCATTATTATTCAATTGCTCATTAAGTGCTCGTTCTACGACATGCATTGTCCATTTGCCATCTCATTTGTTCTTACAGTAATTTTTTGATATACTTCTTAGTCTCAGAGAGGTTGTTTGACTTGTTTTAATTCAATTAAAACAGCTATTACAAAGAGGAGTTGAAATTCAACCTCAATTTGGGGTTGAAATTTAACCTTAACCTGAAATTCTGGCTCTTATGACAAATTGCCTCTTGGCTACTCTCTTTCAATCATGATATTTTATAATATTTACTTTTCTCTATTTCATCCGATTTTAATTTTCCTTTTAAATTCTGCATCACAGATATAAATAAAAGGAATGTTATCCATTAATATATATGAAGTGTTTATATATAATATATATGCATTATATATACATACATGCTGCTTATAATTTAAGTAATATGGAAATAATCACTAAAAATTAAGTAAGTTTTTCCAATAGGGGAAATTATTTCTTTAAAATTATATACTAACCATGGAATATGTCTTTAAAATGTTTCATTAAAAGAGACACATGGAAAAGGGAATATATTATTCTATACATAATAATTCATCAATGATAATACAGTGAAGTACATCTGTATGAAAAAAAACTTGCCCACATAATTTCTGATATATTAAAATATTTACGAAGTGTTTATGGGGGGAAAAGATTACTATCCTAGAATTTTTTTACTTTGATGGAATATTAATCAGGGTTTAGTTACAAAGTATTTGGAAGGGCTGGGGGAGCAGATCCTACACTGAGATTTAAGAAATGATCCCTTGAACACCCAGAAAAGTTCTCTTGACTCTGCCCTGATCTGGATTCAGGGAGCTTTGAGAGGGGCCACTGTAACCACTGCTCCTAAAACAACATCCCTCCTGTGTGCTCAGAGTCAGCTGAACGTTTGCCAGAGTCTCCACTCCTAGACACCTATGGATTTAGAGAACAGGCATTCAGAGATCTTCTATGGCTGGTACCAAAACCAGCCACAAAGACACTCGTCAGCCAACAGCAGAACCAGCAAACTGTAGCCTCTGCTTCATGACACTGATAATCTCCTTTTCACATTTCACCACAGGTTCTCTGGATAGTGAAAGCTCCATTATGCTCAGATCTGAGTTGTAAAGGAGTCTTGTTGAGCCTTTGGCCTAAGTAAAATCATGCTGCAAGGAGTGGGAATGAAGCTGGGTGAATCAATCCACTGTGTCTATCAGAGGTTAGAGGGCACGCAGGGAAAGCAATCAGGTTATAAAAACGAAAATTGGTTTGAATATCTTTATCAGGTGGGGAAAAAAGGAATAAATTACTACTAGATACTTTATAAGTAGACACTGGTATTATGATTGTGTGTTTCAAATGTGCAATCTTTCTTCAAATGAAAATATTACTGCTGTTTGGAAAGGTCTTGACATGATAAGTAAGGAGCTTTCCAATGGCTTCAATTACAGCTGTTTTCACAAGGACCCTTTGAATGGGTCATGCTACAACTCATTATTTTTCCATTTCAAACAAAAATAATTAATTGGGTTCATTTGTGAATAGCTTTGTCTGGATGAAGAATATGATTATTCCAGAAGTCGATTTCTCTTCATTTGGCTATGTGTTAGACACTGAGATACAATGCTTACAACAACTTTTAAAGATAAAAAATATTAGTCCTACTTTACAGTTAAAAAATTGAAGCTTGGGAAGTTTAAGTAATTTGTCTAGAGTCATACCACTGGGTGGGGGCGGGGGGGCATTTAAACTAAGATTTGAACCTGGCTTACTCATTTTTTTTAAGATTTATTTTATTGTTTTGGCAGAGAGAGAGGCAGAGAGAAGGGGTGGGGCCCAGAGCAGTCTCCATAGTTGTACGTCATCAGTTTTCAACATGGTTTTGTTCCACATAGGTGGGTGGGGGCCACGCAGGATGGACCAGGCCAGGGACCTTCCACATGGGAGGCACTCCCCCTTGTGCCAGTGGCCAACCAGGGAAGCAAGAGCCAAACTGGAGGCCTCCCACATGGGAAGCAAACGCCAGATCAGAATATGGGTCTGCATGGGCCGGGGCCAGGATTTGATCCTTGGTCCCCAGGGCTACAAAAAGCGCTTAACCCACTGAGCAATCTGGCTTCTCCCTCATTTTTAATATAATAGAAGATGCCACATATTTGGTGTTATCCTGTGTACCTGACAACTGTTCACAGATTTACCTTATGCTTGTGAACCTTGCCAGCCTTCCACATAGGCAGTCTCATGTCTTCTTCATGGTGTGACATTTCAGCTGGCACTGCTATCTACTGAGAAAAAAAAGGCAGGATTCTGCAATTCTAGGCAGAATAGAGAGAGGGTGGCAACAGGGAAAGAGCTTAGGAAGGGTATCTCTAATGCTAGTACAATCAGATAGATAGCTGAGGCCTAGGCAAACCAAGGCTGCCTATATAAACAGTAGAGAGGAATGAGTGACAAGAGGGAGAAGAGAGTTAAACTTCCATGAAGTTATAATAGCTGACAGCAACCGAAATTCTGCCTAGTGGCTAGGATAGGAAGAAATGAAATGGAATGGGAAGCAAAGACTTTTATGTAGAACAGGGTTGCCATTCATATCTAAGTAGATGCATAAGCCAGTATAATATGGGTAATTTGGGTTATGGTAAGCTTGTCAAAAAGTAAAGAAAGTCAACAGGGGCAAAGATTATTAAATCATGAGTTTGAATCCTTATAATTAATAATAATAAATTGTAAAAATTTATAATCATGGCCCAAATTGAACATATAATTATAGTTTTAATAATATATGTATTTATGTAAATTCACAGAGAAATCACTTTGTTTTAAGATCAGGTGAATAATTTTGCCCTAAGTGAAATATAATTCAGCTGATTTTTAAGCTGCTTAGGTAGAATTCAAAGTAGAAGTAATTAAATATCATCAAATACAGATCTTCTAAAATATTTTATAGTTATGATATAGATATATAGATATGTAATATTGGTGAAATTATGGGTTTAATCTGTCCGTGTTGCTATCTTGACTTTGTAACAACTATGGGCAATATTAAGGGAAACCCTTTACCTGATATGGTAAATGTATTTGCATTAACTAATTTCCAATTATTTTTTTTTCTGCTGTCTTGGTATTTATTGAGCATTTTCTTTATTATTTAAGCCACTTTTAAATTACTCAGAATAATACAATCAGAATGCATGAAGATGTAATCAGTGAATTTGCTTTGAAGAAAAGATTTCCAGAAACTGTAAATTTTTACCCTACTCTTAATATCTAAGTATTAAAAAAAACAGAGGTATATATTATAGTAGTTTGACAATGTAGTCTTTCCTATCTATTGGAAGGGGTGTGGGGGCAGGGGGAAAAGTCTTCACATTCAAAATTCCAAATAATTTTCCCAAACAGATTTGATCATTCTTGCCTTTTTATTTTTGTTCAGTATTGCTAATGCAAATAAAATTATATTACTACACTAAGAAAGCTTATGTGCATATATAGCCCAAGAAGGTTATCTGTAGGGTACATTCACTTACAGGGAGTGTGAAATCCTCTAGTGGAGTTTAAATCTTGATTTAGTGCACTGTTCATTTGTTTTTTAAAAGGACTTAAAGGACTATTCATTTTTATCATGAAATAATGAATCATTAGAAATTTATTTTATGGCACTGATAGTTCAGATTTTTTTTAGAAAAGTTTAAATTACTTTTCTGTTTAAGTAATTTTTGCATTTTAAAGAATTTATAATCACAAGTAATAAGAATCATTATTTCAAATTTAGCATCACCTCTGATAGCAAAATAATCAAATATATATTTCTAATAACCTATCTTTTTTACTAGTGCCTCACTTTATTGGTTTACAAATTACTTGGTAACTTTAATATCCTTATTAGAGGGAAATAGTGAGTCCAGCTAGCTATACATTGATATAAGAATTTCTGGTTATGAACTGAAAACTAACCAAAACAGAAAGTGAAAAATTATGGACATTGAATCTATTTGTAGGGTGTTATTATTGCATCCCTAGAGGTCTCATCTTTATGAATGCAAACATCTTCCTGAGCCATAATGTAAATCTCTTCAGTCATGTTTAACAGTCTATACCTATGGAAATCATAAGATTATCTGCAACACTGCTCAATTTCTTTCTGTTTCTAGCTGAATTAATTCTGCCCTGTTGCACAGTTGAGCATGTGGGTGATATCTAAAACAATAAATATGATAATCCTCAGGTTCCGAGAGGCTGACTTTACCTTCCTGAAACTTAGAAGACTGTATATTAGTCATACAGGTACAAATTCTCTAGATATTTATTAAAATTAAAAAATCACTTAACATCTTTATAAATCAAATTGTATACCATGCTGACTCAGGGCCTGGGTCAGAAGTATTCAATAATTATGATAACAAAAAAGTTATCCATCTCCAAATGTATACTTGGCCTTTATTAGTGGGTATACTAATGCTAATAAATGAGAACATGGAAGTTACATTTACACCAATAATGAAGTAGTGAAAGGAAGTAAATAAAATTTGAAAAAGTTATATTTTCTCCTGGAAATAAAATACAGTTGTAAAATAGAGAAATATTAAAACAAGACAACTCTAGCTCTACTTCCTTTACATATTCTAAGAAACATATTCAGCTAAGTAACAACAACACAGAGGGGCTGTATTATTTTTAATAGATAGTCTTAATTCCATATCGTGCCATTATTTGAATGAGTGAAACTATCACTAGCACCATCCTATCATAAGAAATTTATGATAGAACTAGTTTTATTGTCACTGATAAATTACTTAAATGAAAAATTACAAATAACAAAAATAACATGCATAACAAGTAAGAAGAATTGTATTTATATTTCATGTTATCTAATTTGATGTATTATTCATGAAAGACTCTAGATCAAGCTTGTCCAACCTGTGGCTCACAGGCAGCATGAGGCTCAGGGCTGCTTTGAATACAGCCCAACACAAACTTGCAAATCTTCTTAAAACATTCTGAGATTTTTCTTGAGTTTTTCTTTTTTTTTTTTTAGTTCACCAACTATTGCTAGTGTTAGTATATTTTATGTGTGGCTCAGGGAAGCCAAAAGGTTGGATACCCCTGCTCTAGATGGACAAAAGTGAAGACTGAAGTATAATAATTTGTAGAGAAATAAGATACAGTTCATCAGGTAGCACATTCTCATGGCTATGACTCAAGTTACAACCCTGTTCTTTTCTGCAATATGTGCTCTATGAATATCTGCTTCCTCACCATGGAATTTAAAATAATACTACCAACCTCTCTTCCTGGAAGATGGCCTAAATGATAAACAGATGGAATGTTCTCTAAATAACACTAAGAGATTAAACCTACAGTAATGTAATCATCATATATAATCTCATAGCTACAGTCAAGTTGGTAAAAACTAATAGTTTTATTTATAAATTTATTATTCATTTTTATTATAATGTGTAACTTCTCATAGAAAATTATTTAAAAATTTTTTAAGGTTCTTTTTTTGTTTGTTTTTTTGGGAGTTGTTTGTTTGCTTATTTTTTATTATTTATCTGATTTTTTTTTCCACCAACCTACTAGTACTTCTTCTGGGCATGTCTAGTTACAGAGAAAGTAGGAGTGATTCATGATCTTAAATTGAAAGGTCAGAGCAATACAGAGGAGAAAGGCTGGACTTGGAGCCCACACCTCATATTCACACTCTGACATAATTTGTATTATTATAAGCAAGTTTTAAACCACTCAGAATTAGTCTTCCTGTCTGAAAAAAGGAAAGAGTGACAATAGCTCACTTCATAGAGTTTCTGTGAAGAACTAGTACAGGTATTAATAAGCCCTGTTCGTATCATGTATGGTATTTGAATTTAAAGATAAGTCAACACATTGGAGGCATTAGTCATTGTCGGTGAATGTAGCTGGAAGGCTAAATTTTCTGTTCTAAAGAATATTATGTTGATATTCATATGTGGGCAACTTGGTAAACATCTCTACGAGTCTGTGCCCCCTTCTCTATTGAATCTGTGATAAATTTTTATTCTAAAAGTATAATGAAAATAATAAACTCAAATCAAAATATGACTACATGTCAACTAAGTTATTGTTTCAGAGAGCACTTCACATTTGCATTAAGCTCATATCTGGATGAGTGTCCTAATTTAGACAGCGATGGGTGAGCATAACTCTCCAGTAACCAGGGGAAAATGAAGCATGAAAAGTATGGTCCAGTAGCTTTTATATTTGCTTATCCAAGAGTTTATTCAGAATTGAATCACTTAGCAGAAACTCTCAGTACTAGTCTCAAGTAAATTTGCAAACATTTTAATTCATATTTAAATGTCACTGTGACAGTTGATAGAAAATTATTAATTTCATGTAAAAAAGTATGCAAATCTTGAGGGCACAGCTGATATTGTGTGTGTGTGCGCACACACGCAAGCACATGTGTATGTGGTGTGTATGTATATTTTCCCCCATTCCTGTTCTAAAACATGTAGGAGACTATAGGTCTATTAATTTTTATATTTTGGAAAAAAAAACAATTGATAAAATAGAAAATAGTGTAGATCCTAATTTAAATGGCTTGTAGAGAAACAGTCTCTGTAATATGGTATTTAAACTGAGACCCAAGTGATGAGGAAAGAGCTTGGCTTATGAAGGACAGAGAGAGAACATCGAAGCCAGGGGAAACACAGGCCCTGAACGAAGAAAGAATTTGACAGGTTGTAGGACCAGAGGATGACCAGTCTGGCTGGGTCACAGTCAGTTCTATAAGAAGCAGCAAGCAAGGAGACTGGACAAAAAGGGAGGAGCTAAACCACAGGTAGCTTTGTAGGTCCCTCTGGAACCCCAGCTTACATCCTCAGGGCCAGTGCTTCTCAAACTCTTATATGCATATAAGTCACCTGGAGGTCTTGTTAAAAAGTAGATTCTGGTTCACTAGTTCTTGGATGGTGCCAAGGTTCTGTATTCCTAACAAGCTCCTGAGTGATACAGACACTGCAGGACTCTGGATCACACGTTGAGGAGCAAGGCTCTAAGGCCCACATCTTTACTCTATTTGTGGCATGCGTGGAACCATTCAGCCGTTTTGCTGCATGCACAAACCTGGAAGTAGGAGGACATTAATACTCTTTGAGATAGTCCTTAGCCAATGGGAACAGAAACCAATGCATTACATTCTCTTCTCTGCCAACCCTCAAGGGTGCTTTCTACACAGCTCCTCAGACCATGCTGGGTGATGGAGCGTTGGTGGTCCACAGTGGTGACCAGCTAAGTGGCATACCCTTGTTTTATCCATGCCCCCTCTGTAACACCATTCCCAGTTCCCACTGTTCTCTGAACTCACTGCCCCAAATAAACTCCTTGCATGTAAGGCCTTATCTCAATCTCTGCTATTGGGGAAAAATAAGCTAAGACACCATTGTTGTAGGTCAGTGTGGAAACACCTTCTCTCTCTAGATCCTTGATTAACTTGTAATGTGTGTCAAGTGAAGGATACAGTCTGATTCATCTTTCTATACCCTACAATTAGAATAAAGTCTTATACCTGCAGGAGCTCACCAAAGTTACATGATTCAAAACAACTTATTCTAAGCTTATTCAAATTAGTCTAAGGATTTTCACATACTATTCAAGAAGATTACAAGAAAGTAATGTAAGAGAAACAGCATAGTATAATGGCTTGGCATAGGACGCTGGAGTCAGATTTCCTGGGTTCAAATGCCAGCTGTGCTGTCTTCCAGCTATGTGTATGTAGGCATGGCATAAACACCGCCTGTGCCAGTTTCTTCATATGTAAAATGGGTATGATGAGAATAGAATCTATCTCATGGGCTTGTTATGAAGAGTCATAAATTAATATATTTAAGCATTCAAAACAGTACCTGTCCCATAACAACTATTTTATATGTATTTGTTAAATAAAATTGAATAAATATGTCAAGAAACTCAAAAGTACATTGTAAAGTAGTTCTAAATACAGATTTTTAGACCAATACTATTGTATAAAAATCAACTGGGGAAACTGGGATAGCTCAGTGGGTTAAGCGCTCACTTTGCAGCCCGGGAGCCCGAGGATCAAATCCTGGCTCTGGCCCAGGCAGACTCATATGGTGTGCCCACAGTTCGGTTCTTGCTGGGGCCTATGCGGGAGGCTCCTGGCCCAGTTCCTGCCCTACGCAGCCCCATGCCCTCCTGTGGAGTGAAACTATATAAAAAACTGATTCTGTCCACCATGGAGACTTCTCTGGGTCCCCATCCCCTTCTCTCTGTCTCTCTCTGTCTGTCTCTCTCTCTGACAAAAAAAAAATGATTAAAAAAAATCTTTAAAAATCAACTAAGTTCCTTGCTTAAAACAGGTTCCTAGGATCTACGCTGGACTCACTAAATTAGATTTGTGGCTTGAGATGAGGATTCTCTACTTTCAGCAAGTTGCTACAGTGATTCTATAATTAGCCAAAACTAGAAACCATAGTTGACTGAATTCTACCTCACTAGTGTTTTGTCAAATAATTATCACATCAAGGATATGTAAGCATACTACAAATTAAAGGCAAAATTAAATTTTACATTTTAATAGTGATATATCATTTTTCTATTTCAACCATTAATTTACTCAATTCATTATATTTTTACTGAATGCTTATTATTTTTATTGAGTGTTTATTTCTTATTCTTGAGTAAGTTATAATCTCAAGGTGTTTGCCATCTTTGTTGATACTCACTGAAATCCTGTACAGCAGTTATTAATTAATAATTCAGGTATTATTTGCTCATAGCACAGTCTGTATAATTCAGAGAGGTTGGTCAACTTGCCTAAAGTCACACAGCCTATAAAGTGGCAGTACTAGAATAAGAATCCTGACCTCAATCCGGACTCTCTTGATTTAGGAGGAGGTTACATCATGATAAATTCATCTTAAGTTGAAAATACTGTATGTAAAAAATGCATTTAATACACCTAACTTACCAAATATCATAACTTAGCCTAGCTGGTTTCTATTGCATGCCTATCACTTTCACACCATCCTAACTTCGAAAAATTGTTAAATCAAGCTGTCATTAAGCCAAAGACTATGTATATTTCCATTATATCATGCTGTACACCAGATTATTTACTAAAAATAACAATAAATAAGTACATGGATTTTTATATACTTAAATTCCACATGTTAAATGTTAGTTTATAGAAAATTTACCTTATGTGTTAATTAGAGTTGTAGCTTTGGAAAGCATCTCCTTGATGTGAACTAGAACATAAAATACAAAACCAGTTTAGATATACAAACACAGTTTCATTTTATAATAGCCAATAATGGCCTGTAATCAAACTATAACTTGTTCGGTAAATAAACGATTACCTTGTTTGCGGGAAGTTTAAATATAGACTAATTCATTAATTTGTAAAATGTTCTTTCATTTTCCAACCAGCCTACATTGTCTTTGACTGTGTTTATGTATGTGTGGGCATAAGGGAGTGTTGAGGACCTCCACGTATTTATGAGTAAATTCAGGTGTTAGGCTGGAGAGCTCTAGGAGTTAGCGGTGAGGTAGCTACCTAGTTTAGGATCAAGAAAACGATCACTAATGAACCACCACCCAGTGACAAGCATTTATGATGTGGGAGGCCGGCTCCTAGGAATTCAGTGTTTTTATTTCTAAGTTCTCCCTTAAATTTCATATTCAGAATTCTCACTCTAAGAAGCACCATGGTTTTCCTGAGCAAGTGAGCAGGCATCTGTTGCCGCCTAAATGTCATGAAAAATTTCACATATCAGGACATTAACATCAGCATAAAAATTAACATTATTAATACAATGAGGCACCTGGTGATTAATAGATGAGAGACAAACCAGGAATAACAGTCTGCCTAGGCCTTTAAAATACTAATTGTTTTCAAGTGAAAAATTTGCATTACGTGAAAGAAAGATGCCTTGTTTTGACTATTTTTAAACTTTGTCTGCATGTGAGTTTTCAGTTTGAAAGTATAAAAAAGCATTTTATCTATTTTACAAGGACATAGTGATGTCAGTGGACAACTTTGATAAGAATATCGGGTCTTTCTACTGGCCAAGCATGTTCATGTCCCTTTATCAAATGTTGGAATGACTTTATTTTTGGCATTTTGAACACTGTGGTCAGTGACAAGAAAAGAAGCTGTTCATGCCTTTCAAAACAAACAAAAAAAAAATTAGAGGTGGAGTGAGAACAGACTCACTAAAATTTAATGACTAGAAAAGCGAACAGACTGAATCCAAACTTTTCATAAAATTGCCTAACACCAGTTGCTCTAATTGGGTCCTAAGTGCCCTAAAAGTATATTAGAATAGAAGTGACTGCCATTTTGTCACCATCCTCTTCTTTCACGGTAGCCACGGTATTTCCAAGTCTAGCTGAGGTGTGAGGGCTCGTCCACTCTGATTTCCTCCCACTGAATTAAAAGACAGAGATTGAATAAATCAAATGCCCACCACTGGGAAACAGATCAAGGACTGGTGTAGAAGCTCTGTGCATTTTCTTTCAACTGGACACAACTTCATTCACAGGAAAGGCAGCCAATAATAAAAACAATGGGAGCAAATGTGTCTAAGAGTAAGTGGCATTTGTGCATAGTGACATTCACAAATGCTATGAAGGTTTTGGAAACAATTGTTTAGAACCCGATCCTCCTTGTGAAGATAGGATAGATTTTCCCACTTTACATAGTGATTGCTCTGGATCTGTGCCAAAGTGGTATGTAGTAAGTGTTCTATTGAAGGAGTGAAACACTGCTTTTTACTTTGAAAAAGTGTTTTTATCTATATTTTAAATGGTTTTTGCATTTTTATGTAAAATAAGGCTACAGCTCTGTCACTATAAACTTGATTCACATGAGTTTCTTTATGGATCTACACATTCATAGTCAAGGAACGAAACCTATTTGGTGGGAGGCACTGACATTTTGATTGTAGGAAGAAGGAAGTGGCAGTGATTTCTAAGAAGCCAGACAGATTATATAAAATACAGGAAATGCGACCCAGGCTGATACTGTAACACCTCTAAAACACAGATGGTTGGCAGCACTCTGATAAGATGTCCCCCCACTGAATTAAAGTACAGAGATTGAATAAATCAAATGCCCACCATTGGGAACCAGTAAGCACATGGAACCATTTTCTCTCCCTGCCACTCTTTGTCCTATATGGACACAAATTACATTATTTCAGGCAAAAAGAGGCTGGGTGTGATAACCCCCCAACACCCTGTAACCTTTTCAGATTCAGTGAGGTGCTTTACGATAACAACTCTCCGGTTAGATATACACAAATTGCCTATAGCACCAAATAATTGCTCTGACTAGCTACACATTTGCTCTAACCTCACAACTCTGACTTCTTTAAAATATAGGATATGTGGATTCTAGATAACAAACACATTTGCTGAATGTATCCCAAGTCATCACTAAAGGTATTACTAAGAAAAGTCTATAGCACAGGCATAAATATGATGGATATATTTATTCTCTCTTTATAATAAGAGATAAAATAACTAATAATAATTATGTGTTAGGTTGTTTCATGACAATGATAGAATGGGGCCATTAGGGAAATATTCTGGGGGGAAAAAATCTCATTATATGTACTTCCAAATGTCTTCAAAATGCATTATTACCTTTAGCCCTCACTTTGTTGAGTAGCCTAAATATCAAAGAGAAAAACAGCCAATATATCATAGCAGTTAAGAACATGTTTTAAAGTCAAACACAGCTAAGTCCCATTCTAGTGCCACATATACTGTATGAATATAAACAATCTACTTATCTGTAAGCCTCAGCTTCTCTGAAAGGTAAATAATGTTCATATCTACCTCATAGCTTTATTGTAAAGAGTAAATGACATAAATACTTCATGTGAAGCATAGCACATAAAGAGCCTCTCATAGCAAGCCTTCAGTAAATACTAGTTGTAATTGTAAGTATTGTTATTTGGCTGATGATATGTATGAACCACATTCCTGTCATTACAAATTACGTGTGTTAAAATTCCTATTGTCCAGTTAATTTTAAAAACTCTGTCTTGGGAGCAAATCTCTCATTGAAGTACAATTTTGCTCTAGGCCTAGTTACAGGAAACATTACAAAAATTTATAAAGAATAGTAAGAGGATAAACATATTAGATAATAAATATCTTACTCTACATAGTCACACACCACATAACATATTTTTCAACAAAGGAACGTATATGCAACAGTGGTCTCATATGATTATAATAGAACTGAAAATTCCTATTATCTAAAGATATCATAACCATCATACTGTCATATCACAAAGCACTACTCTCATGTTTGTGAGGATGCTAGTGTACAGTGTTTATAAAGTCTACTGTAGTGTTCTGTAACACCCTAGGCCTTCATATTCACTCACCACTCACTCACTGACTTATCCAGAGTAACTTCCAGTCCTGTAAGCTCCATTCATGGGAAGTGCCCTCTACAGGTGTACCATTTTTATCTTCCATACCATCCTTTTACTATGGCTTTTCTATGTTTGGATATGTTTATACACACAACACTTACCATTGTGTTACAACTGCCTACAGTATTCAGTACAGTAATATGTTGTATAGGTTTTCAGCCTAGGAGCAAGAGGCTGTACCATCTTGCCTAGGTGTGTAGTTGGCTAGACCAGGTAGGTTTGTGCAAGTGCACTCTATGATGTTTGCATGTGATGGAATTACCTAACAACACATTTATCAGAGTATATCCCCTGTTGTTAAGTGACACATGATAGTACTCCTTACTACTGATAAATTATACTACAGTGGAATACACAATTTTATACTTCATACACTCAGTAAGTGAGGAACAGATCTAAAGCCATCAGAGGTTCGTAAAAGATTTTTTTTTTAAATTGATATTATTTTGATTGTTTATTCATTGATATACAAATGTAAATAAATTAACATTTTTATAGACCTGGATATTGTCCATCGTTCATTTTTTTTCTTTTTTAGTTATTATGGTCCAGAAATACTATTTGTCCATTAGAAGAGGGGGAAAAAAAACAACAATTTTTATGGAGTGTCTATGACGTGACAAGTACTGAAGAGTCCTGAGGACATAGTAAATACTCAACTGAATGGACTGAAGTCCTTTCAAAACAGACAATTCCCAAGGCTATAGTAAGTAGCTCACATCTGAAATAACATAAACCTGTTGTTTTTTTTAAGTGTACCATTTCTGGTAATTATTTTTATTATTAATAGCAACCAACAGTTGCACAGTGTATTATAAAATGTTCACAAAGGGCTTTGAAATACATTACCTTAGGTGACACAAATAGTATATAAAATTGATACAGCTTCACTTTACAAATGATAAAACTGGGACTTAGCATACAATTTTTAACATTTTTACAGTTTTTTAAGGAGGAAACAGGATTCTAAGCCAGTTAGTTCTTCTAGTCCTGTCCCCTAGCTCACATTTCTTTCTCTACCTCATTGGCTTGGAAGAAATCCATTTGTTTTGCATCTCTGGTTAGAAACCACAGGGGCATTTAACCAAAAGAAGATAAGACTACGTTATCTGTCCTCCTCAAATGTTTACGATCTAGCAGAAGGGTTATATCTTTGCAAATTTTCCATCTCGGAATGATTTGGAGAAGCAAAATGACAATCTAATCTTTTATTTGTGAAGAAATATTCAACTTTTTAGATTAAATGTAAGGTGATTCGCCTTACAGCATTTAGAAATATTTTTCAGTGCAATAAGTGTTGTTAAGCACTGACAATAAACAAAGCATTCAGCTAAATATGCGTTTTATAAAAAATTGGTTCTATTTTATTCTACTGCTTCATAGACCTTTGACCCACTGAGACTGAAGCATCCAGTGTCTGGGCAATTACAATTACAAGGCTGAATTGTAAAATAAGCACTAAAATTTTTTTCAGATGCAATGGTTGCAATAGCCAAAGCTTTTGCTTTTAAGAGCCAAAATTTGAGAGACAAATTCCAAAACCTTCCCTTTAAATATCAAGAACCAGAGGCTGGCAACCCGAGAACAATCTTTTTCTAATAATATAAATTAAGGAAGATATTAGATGTGAAGTATTTGCAGCTTTATCTGTCCTATGAGTAGGTAAAACAATCTTCTGTGGGATGGATTGGGGGCAAAACTGTCAGGAAGAAGGTGGTGGGAGAGAGAAAGAAGGCAAAGGGTTGTGATTTGTGATTTGTGTCTGGGATCTGTCTCTGCTCCTCCCTCTTTTGGACTTGACATCCCAGGATCATGGCAATATGGAAAATAAAACCCAAATCTCAGTAGACAGCAGGCTTTCCAACTGCTCCTTGATAAAGCACTTTCATCAAGAGCCAATAGAGACGTCTGATCAGCATGGGGACATGAATGAGTACTAAAAGGAGATAGCTGGCCGCAAGTAAAACCAGATGTAGAGATAAAAGCACAAGATATGGGAAAGGTAGAAACAATATGTTAATTGTATCTGCTTTTTGGGAGAAAGAAAAAAAAAACCTGAATTCAAATATTTACAAAAAAGAAGGTGTATGGAATATAGTGCTTTAATAAGTTTTATGTTATTCAAAGATGCCAGGATGGCTCAGATGGTTGAGTGCTCACCTTTCAGCCCCTGGGTCTGAGGATCAATTCCTGGCCCTGGGCCATGCAGACCCATATGCTGAACTAGGCACGCTTCCCATGTGAGAGGCCCCCAGCTCAAAGGGGTATTCTTCCCATGCAGGAGGCCCAGGTAGGGTTCCCACCCTGTGTGGCCCTGTGCCCACCTGTGTGGAATGAAATTTTGTCAAAAACTAAAGACGTACAACTATGGAAACTGTTCTGAAGGGTCCTCCCCCTTCTCTCTGTCTCTCTGTCTCTGTATCTCTGTTCCTCTCTCTGGGAAAAGAATAAAAAATAAAATAATTTTTTTATGTTTTTCACAGCCATCAAGAATAATAATAAATAGTGATTCGATAGCATGTTGAATTGAATTAGAAAAAATAAAGTTGCATTTCTATACATCTGAGACTGGAAATTACAATCGTGTTACTTTATAAATAGAAATACATAAAATGGGTTGTGGTAGATAAATATACTAAATGCTATCTAAAGAAAATAGTCAGTATAAAAAAATGGTTTTTTGGATAAGCTAGAACAATGAATTTCAAATCCAGAATTTAAATATGAGGAAGTCAAAAGTATTTATGTGTGTAAACCAAAGAAAGGCAACATAAAATGTTTGGGGCTGCATCTCTCAATTCAATTTCTTGTTAGAATCTAACAAATTTTATGTCCTCAGACTTTTTTGGAATAAATTGTACCATAACATTAGCCAGGTAATTCTGATTTTATTTTTAAAGGTTTATTTTATTGCTTGAGAGAAGGTGAGAATGAGAGAGAAGTGGGGAGGGCCCAGAGCAATCTTCATAGTTGTACACATTAGTTGTGACAGAGTTTCATTCCATACAGGTGAATATAGGGCCACACAGGGTAGGAACCAAACTGGGGGCCTCCCACATAGGAGGTGAGAACTTTGCCACCATCTCAGAAGATACCAGTTATGCCAAAGTTCAGCCTATGGGTTTGCATGGGCTGGTGATGATCTTAACCTTGGTATATTGCTTACTTTATGCTACCCACACTTAAACATAAACTCCAGGGGTTGAAGATCTTTGTCTTCTTTATTCATTGATAAATACCAAACACCTAGAATAGCATTTTGTACTCAGAGCAGGCATTCAAATAAACAATGAATGCAAGAATGTTAACATTTTACATTCAACCTTCAGTACTTCTTCTATATCATTTCATCTCTCATGTGAGAAACTAAAGCTATTCTCTCAATTCTGAAAATCAAAAGGACCTGATATTTCAGTGACTATTTTTATTTCTAGACTTTTTTATTTTCACACCCACCGAGACCTCACTTAGGAACATTCATTCTAAAAGTGTGTATTTTCAATTCAATCCACCTGTAATTTTCTGTAAGAAAGAGCTTTTGTGTATAAGGCCCCACCTTCCTATTGCATCACTTGAACAAACTCTGAGTCCTGACCAGATATTAAGGTAATGCCTCAAGATTACCAAGGCTCTTAGACTTTGTTGCTAATTTTCATTTTACACCTTTTAAAACTCTCACAAATCTCCCACCATCTTGGTCTCTTGTTGGTTCAGCCTTCCCCTGTTGTATAGAAAAAACTGTGAGGAAGGCATAGAATAGACATGTAATGGAATTTCCTAATATAATACACCCATAGTAAAATAACAAATCTTGTTGACCTGATTCTCTCCAGTTTCTCTGCCATATTTTTATTTAAAAGATATATATTATTTGGTGATTACCTAAGGAAAGGGGAGGAGGGGGAAGGGAGAGTTGGACGTGGGGAGGGGGGTATCAGATATATAGTGATGGAAGGGAAGCTGATTCTGGGTGGTGGGCACATAATGTGATGCATAGGTGATGTGATGTGGATTTGTACATCCGGAAACTATCTAATTGTTACCAATCAATAAATGTAACAATAAAATTAAAAAAGAAAAAAAAAACATTAAACACTATGAAAAGATATATTATTGAGAAAAATGGAGTAGTCAATCATAGACAACTTTATGTGAAAGATAGAGTAGACATAGTATCAGAATATTACATATCTTAATTAATCCTTTTGATCTACATTTTCTGATGACAGACTTGTCCCTTTTCACCCGATTGTTTACACTCCTCTGTGAGGCCCCTTCATCCTCTATTTTACAGGGAGTAGTTTGCAACATTTATGTCCACATTCTCATGCCAATGAAGGTCATCCACAACACCTATCTCTCCAACTTTAGACTCTAAATCAGTGTTCTTTCATGAACCCTAACACAGACAGCTGATAAAAGATACATGCATAATTTTTTTAAAAATTTATTAAATTTTTTTATTAATTATTAAATTATTTGGGGTGACATTGGTTGGTAAAAACTACATAGGCTCCATTTTATAACCATGGAACAAGTTTTAAAAATAATTTCAACAAAGAAATTTTTTTCCAAATGTCATGATTTACATTTAAAATTTCAATGCTTTAAATGTTGACCTGTATCTAAAAACTACAAATGGTGTGCCCATTTTTCTCTTATTTGTAGCTAGTAAAGACTGTGAACTGTTAAAAACTCTGAATTTTAACTTTTTAGACAACTAAATATAGTCTCCTTTCCAACCTCTCATCTATGCCCTCAATAATCACACTTCTGGGACCTTTCCCCTTCAGTCTGAGTTTTCAGCTGTTTAATATTCTTCCTAACTTCCCTTGACCATGCACTACAGTTTTATCATAATCATTTCAATTTTGTAGCTACAGTTCAGCCATTTCTGGTGGCAAAATGTAATTTTTTTTTCAGAAGAATGCAATATGTCACATATTGACATTAAGATGCAGCACATATAAAAAGTCATTTTTTTCTTTTTTTTTAAGAAAATGTCTAAAATAGCCTTGATTATAAGAACAGAAATGATGTCAGGGCATTCCATTCAATAGAATCCGTAATATAAAGAAAATTACATGAAACAAATCTAATTTATATTATACATATCATACATGCACTAACACATATTCATTAAGAGGGAATAGCAAAAAAGAAGAAAAGCTAGATTGCATTCTTCATTAAAACATGATGTCTTCACACTATCCATAAAAATTTTTTTAATGAATGAGTGGGATGAAGAAAGAGCAGGGCTTTGGAGACGTAATTTATTTCTGAGACAGGAGGATAATTTTGCTCTCTAGCTCAGTAAATTTCAGTCTTAGTTGAGTTACAAGCAAGCACTGAGAGGACAAACTGAATCATTAAATTCAGGCAGTATAAATGATAAGAAAGAAATTTGAATAGGAAACTGTTAAGTTCAAAGATTTGAAAAAACTAACACGTCAGTGTGCTGGCTCAAACATACAATCAAACCCACGAGCTTCCACAAAACACAATTTCTTGGTTGTTACTTGACTATTTTTCATACTGATAGATGTTTTGCCCTTGGGGTGCACTGCTTTGCACGTAAAAAAAATGATTCTGCTGTGTTCCCATTAGTTTGAAAGACAAGACAGTGACACTGTGCAGAACAGAGTCCAGTATGAACACTGTATTCAGAACAAACCCACTTTCAAAAGCCCTATTGGCAATGATAAAGAAACAAAGATGATATTTTCTTTGTGTGTCTGAATTTGTGATCCTTGCAGTCAGTATGAGAGGAAAGAAAAAGGATGTGTCCCCTGAATAACAATGAAGTATTGGAAAGAAATGACATTCTAATCACTGCTTCAAATGTCAGCGCAAGGATGCTACGGGTAGCAGCCCCAATACATAAGTTAACAGCTTTACTGAAAAACCACCAGGGAGCAATTAATGAGAAGCTGTTACTAACCTTCATGTGTTCCATTGCTCAAGTGTCTAGAGAAAAGGTCTAATTATAGTTATAACCTTTCCCAATGGGCCATGAATGACTCTCCAAATATAGGATGTTATGTAGAGAAACTGTGATGAAGACGTAGAATTGACATAGAATTGAATATCCTGATATAATTCACCCATATTAGAATAACAAGTCATGTTGGTAACTTTATTTTCACCAGTTTCTCATTAAAAGGAAAATATTAAACTCTGTAAAAAGATATATGATTGCGAGAAATAGAGTAGTCAAACATATCAAACGTCATGTGAAACATATAATAGACATAGTATCAGAATATGACGTTATATCTTATTTAAAATACTAATTATTTAAAAGGCAGGTTTTATTTGAAGGAAGAGTTAGGACTGATATAAAATATGAGGTGCAACAACCCATTAAATAATGTGATTAAAAGAAACCTGGTTAGCAAAGTATTTTCATTTCACAAAAAGTTCAATAACTAGAAATGACATGAAAACATTTGCTTATAACAGAGAAAAAATTAAAAGTGTAATATATCAGTTTTTGGTAGGCACTCATTTCAAAATAATGGTACATTTATCTGTTGTTTGTTCTAGGTAAGATATATCCCACCATGTAGAAATGGACATTTCTAATAAACTCAAGAGACCCCATTCAAGTAAAAAATATTCATTTGAGTTTTTTGAGCAAGGCAACTATATACTGAGAAGAATAACAAATTCATTGTCTTCAAGAGATATATAAGGTATGTAGAGATTTAAGACAATAAATACTAAATAAATGTATAAAGAGAAGATGTAATGGGAACTCAGTGTATGGCAACTCAAGTGATCCCTGATACCAGAGGCAATAGTGAGTACAAAGGAGGCTGGGGTAATCCACGAGGCTTCCTGGAGAAATGGGCAGATAGCCTTATTGGCCATTCAGTGAGGAAGAGGCTGTTCCTTAGGAGATAATTACTTATTATTTTCCTTGAATACGAGAGAGAAGAATCACTGACTCCCAATTCATCCAAGATAAAGCTAGATTTACAAAAGCCTAAAATGCTGTAAGTGATCAATTCTTTCTCTCCTTTCCTACCTCCTCCCTTCTCACTTCAACTTTTACTCCTTTCCCCTTTGTCACTCTGCTCCAATCACCATGGCCTCATCCACAAACACTCTTGAAACTCAGGTGCGGTACTGCGCTAGGACACTTGCACAGCCATTCCCTCTGCCTGAACCATTTCATTCTGGCTGGACCAGAGTTCCACCAGACATATGCATGACCACTTCCTGCACCTCCTCACTGCAGCGTCCTGTGATCAGTCTATTGAAAGTTGCAATGTGCACTCCTAGCACTCTCTACACCTGGCCCACTTACCTTGCTCTAACTTTCCCTTTTTATAGCGCTTAGTAATTTCTAACATGTAGGTATGTGTGTGTATGTGTGTGTGTGTGACACACACACATATCCACATGTTAGAAATTTCTAAGTGCTATAAAAATATCACACACACATACACATATATATACAATTTTTATTGTTAATTTTCTCTTTCCTGCTAAAGTACAAGCTTCACACAGACTGAAAGTTTTATTTTATTCACTGATTTATCTCAAATCCCAGGCCAGGATAGATACTGAGTAAATATTTGTTGAATTGAACATTTGAAAGAGGTTCTCAATAAGTAAAATTTAAATTGATGATCTATTTTGTTAGAAATTGATAAACAATAGAGTTTCCCAAATTAGAAAACAATATTTTTCTTCTTTTTCATGTGTATAATCTGGAGTCATAGTCATCTATTCTTTTAAATTAGTTTCAAACAAATTTAATCTGTCTTTTTTCCTGCTAAAAAAATGTTAATGTATTTGCAGTTATTTTAAATGCACTATTTGAATAAGCTAAATATAACATCGCAGATGAGTAAATACTTGCGAATTGTTTCTTTGTTTTACTTTAAATTCCTCAAATAACTTTTATAAATATCAACAATATCTGATAATTTGGGAATAAGCGCTTTCAGAATAATTTTTAAAATATAATAACATAGTTTTTAAATTCTTCATTAACCTATAACATGCACTTGTATTTATAAAGCAGTATTATATTGGTATAATCAATGTAGTTTTAACAAATTTTATTTACATTTTTCATTGCTAAATTTATTAGGGTAACATTGGTTAGTAAAAATTACATAGGTTCTAGGTGTACAATTCCACAGTACTTCATTTATGTGCCACAATAGTGTTCACCACCCAGAGTCAGCTTTCTTTCCATCACCGTACATTCAGCTCCCCCTGTCTCCTCTCCGAGCCCACTCCCTCATCTCCAGTCCCCTTCCCCTCTTCCCCTCAGGTAACCACTAAACTACTATGTCCATGAGGTTTTGTTGCTTTCAGTTTTATATTCCACATATGCATGAGGTCATGTGGTTCTTAGCTTTTTCTGTCTGGCCTATTTCACTTAGCGTGATGATCTCAAGTTCCATCCATGTTGTTGCAAATGGCAGTATTTCATCTTTTCTTATAGCTGAGTAATACTCCATTGTGTATATATATATACCACAGCTTTTTATCCAATCATCTATCAATCTATCAAAGGGCACTTGGGTTCTTTCCATGACGTGGCCACCATGAATAACGCTACAGTGAACACTGGGGGTACATATGGATTGTGTGTGTGTGTGTGTGTGTGTGTGTATGTGTGTGTGTGTGTGTGTGTGTGTGTGTTTTAACAAACACCTTTTTTATTTTTTTTTATTTTTTTATTTATTATTGGTTTTGACAGAGAGACAGAGAGAGAGATACAGAGACAGAGTGAGAACTGAACTGGGGGAACTCCCCAGTTCAGCATATGCGTCCGCATGGGCCGGGGCCGGGATTCGATCCTCGGTCCCGGAATTCAATCCTCGGTCCCTAGGGCTGCAAAGTGAGCGCTTAACCCACTGAGCCACCCCGGCTTCCCCACATATGTTTTTACAGACTAAAGTTTTCAAGTTTTGAGGGTAGATACTCAGAAGGGGCATCATAGAAGGGGCATCAGAAGGGTCATAGAGTAGTTCCATTCCCAATATTCTGAGGAATCTCCATACTGTCTTCCAAAGCAGTTGTACCAGTTTACATTCCCACCAGCAGTGTATGAGGGTTCCTTTTCCTCCACAGCCTCTCCAGCACTTGCTGTCTTGTCTTGTTGATTATAGCCATTCTAGCAGGTGTGAGGTGGTATCTCATTGTGGTTTTGATCTGCATTTATCTAATAGTAATGGTGTTGACCAGTTTTTCATTTGTCTGTTGGCCATTTTTATGTATTCATGGGTGAAGTATCTGTTAGGTCTTCTGCCCATTTTTCAATTGGAGTGTTTGCTTTTTTGTTGTTGAGTTGTATGAGTTCTTTATTTACATTTTAATCACAGGTATATAGTAACTTTAGTTTCTAAAAAGTTTAGGTGGAAATAAACTTTTAAATTGTTTTTATTTTCTTCTAGATTGTGTATATATACATACATAGATACATATACATGCTTATATATATCTGTACAAATTTATTTGTTTGTTTCATGAGTATCTGCTATGCTCCGCCCAAGAGGGAACCCACATGATGAGTAATATAATATCCATGAGCAAATATCCATTAAAGCAAGTGGCATAATAAACACTAAGAAAACAAAATTTCTAACGTGAACTTAGGGATTTGGCTGTTTCACTAATGTAAGACAACAATAAGTAATATAACAATGCTTTGTGCTCCAACTATTTAAAACATAGTCTGGATGATGGTAGTTGCTTGATAGTTTCTTGTCAGATAAGTTAATGAATGCTATTTAGTTTCTGTAGAGGGTTTTGCTTGTTTTTTTTTATGAAGAGGCCACATTTACTTGCCTTTTACATTGAAAGGTGGAAATAAACTATGTTAAGAATTTAGATAATTTTTTAATTTATTCATTTTACAAATATTTATAGATCACCTACTATGTTTCAGATGTTATGCTGTTAACAAGGTTATTAAGGTAGGCTGAGGCAATACTGTAATAGAATACTGGGAAAAAGGTTGAACTTCGTGAGACAGAATTTTTAATGGTAAAGCAATGCATTGTAGGTCAATGTTAAGACATAGAAAACAACATTCTATATTCTTCATTATCTCATGGTCTATTAAAAACATAAAATTTATATAAAAACTGTAAGTCAAGGTAGTAATACTAGATAATACATGAAGAATAAATGAAGATTTTCACTGAAAGAAATCACAGTCTTACCTTGGGTGGGTCTGTATTTGGTTCTTTATGTTCTGATCCATTGATGCATATATTTATCCTTAGAGTAATAGTACACTGTTTTGACGAGCTCTCCAACTTTGTGTCCCTGTTTCAAAGTTATTTTGACTATTCTAGTCCCTTTGCATTTCCATATAAATTTTAGAATCATCTTATCAGTTTCTATTAAAAAAACTTTCTGAGATTTTGACTGGAATTGTGAGAGATCAATTTGGAGGAAATTGACAACTAATAATACTGAGTTCCCATCCATGAGCTCTTTATTTAGGTTTTTATAACTTCTTTCAGCAGTATTTTATACTTTTCAGGGCATAGGTTTTATACAAATTGTGCTAAATTTATCCTTAAGTACTTCATATTTTTGATACTATTGTAAAAGGTAGTTTTTAAAAATTCAATTTCTTTAAATTTCAATTGTTATATGCTAGTATATATAAATAGTATTATATATATATATATATTGTATCTTGCAAGTTTGTGCATTTCTTGCTTAGTTCTGAGAGCCATTTTGTAGATTCTTTAAAATTTTCTATACGTTTTGTGTAAAATTGGTATTACGGTATTTCTTTCCCACCTTCAGTGGCAGATAGCTTTTACTTTTATCATTCCCTTAGCAGGGCCAGTCTTTTTATGTTACTGGGGGAAACAGAAGAATTTCCTGCCTCTTGCTCAGTAACAAACATCTTTTGCCTCATAAAAGAGAAGGGTCCAGAATGCAAGTGGAGTTCACGCCCATATCCTCTATTGGGAGACCACCTGCATCACTGAATGGGCCTCTCTGGAGTCCTCTGCCCTGTTCCCAAATCTCCTCATTGATATCCAGTGGTAGCTTATGGAAAAAGAGTGGTGAAGAAGCACAGATTCTCCTATGTCTGTGGCTCCCACAGATTTAAACTCTCATGCTACCATGCACTTAACCTTTTTAAATGATTACAATTTCCATTGTTTCTTCTGGACTTCACAATTGTATGATTGCCTCTTCTTCCTTCTGTGGTCTGCCAAAAGCTAAACTTTGTATATCCTACTGTCCTTTAAGAGTTTTATGGAATTCAGGTCACCTGATCCTCTTACAACAGAATTTGTAATAGGCTTAAAAAAGTGTTGACTCTGCATATAGTCTAGCTTTTTATCATCATTAGGGAGAAAATAACATTTTCTGTGGCCTTCTACATCCAAAATAGAAGTTGAAGGTGTTGTGCTCAGTTATTGAAGAACACTGACAAAACGTAACTCATTCATAAATGGTAATGGTAGAAAATAGACATTCTTCTACTTCCCTCTTGTTCCACTGCAACCCCAGGCCAAGCATCAAAACAACCTCCATATTAGTGTCCAATTCCCACTTCTTCTTTTTTTTAATTTTAATTTTTGACAGAGAGAGATACAGAGACAGAGACAAAGAGAGAACTGAACTGGGGGAGCTCCCAGTTCAGCATATGGGTCCGCACGGGTCGGGGCCGGGATTCGATCCTCATTCGCTGGCGCTGCAAAGTGAGCGCTTAACCCACTGAGCCATCCCGGTTTCCCCCAATTCCCACTTCTAATCTCTAATTCAATCTGCAAACAGCAATCAGCATAATCTGGGTGTTTTGTTTTGTTTTTAATGTACTTCAGATAATGTCCTTGCACTGCTTAAAATTCCTCAATGAATTCCTATTGAACATCACATAAAATACAAAACCTTTCTCATCTTTTCATGACCTATATCTTAACCTCCCCTTCTCTTCCTTTTTTTCCACCCTTTCCTACTGTGTTTTAGTTACCTTGGGTCCTTTTTCTCTTAGTCTCTTTTGCCTTTTGTCTGAAACACTACATCTATTATTTTATTACTTGACCTTCTAGCCTCAATATACACAACACAATCACACACACACACACACACAGGCTTTACATGACTGGTTCTTTCTTATCTCATTTTTCATATCTTGGAGAAAAACAGGGAAACCCTTTCTAACAATCTTTTCTTTCCACCAACATTATTCTTTATCTCTGCATATGGTTTCTTTTTGACAGTTAACAAAATGTATTTATGTTGTCCTTCACTTGTTTGCTTTTTCACTCATTTATGGTCTTTTCCTCTCCACTGAAAATTTCAAGAGGACACGGACCATTTATGTCTTGCTGAGCAAACGTTGTGCTGCACCTAAGACAGTGCTTGGTGTACCATTCATGCAATAAGTATTTTAAAAGTGTATTTAAAATATATAATACCAGGTTACTATATATTATTATAAATTAAATCTTATTGTATATTAAGTACATCCAAATTAACTTATTGTATTATTATATATTAAATATTTACCATACAATATTTATATTAACTTAATAATGTATAGGTGAGTGCAGAGGCAAATTCTAGACAAAGCTTCATTCAAAAAAGTTAATGAGTTTCTAGTCATTTCCTAAAAATAGAAAATATTTATGTAAAAATACATGTAGGTAAATGTAATTTTCTTGGAAAAAACATGCAGGGATATAAATGAAAGTCAGTTTGCAACCTTCTATTTTGTGAGTCTGGTCCTCAGGGATTTTTCAACTTCATTTTGCAGAATCAAGTAGCTCAGTTATTTGGAGTAAGCATATGTACTTTTAAGTGGTTATTTAAACTGAATTTCCAAGTCTTTTAGGATTTAGTGCTCACTAAATGGTATATAGAACTAGGAAGAAATGGATAGTAAAATTACAAGGACTCACCAAAGTATTAGCATTTTATTCTGCTATGGGCAAGAAAATAGCATCAAATATGTTTATATAAGGTAGAATGGTGTCAGAATATATAAGTCATCCACATGCCTGAAGTATGCTCAGGGATATGTTGAAAACTTGGTTTAGTTTCTGTTGACATATCATAAAATAGAACATTAAGATAATGTTGACTAATACATCTAAACAAGGTTCTTCATTAAAAGTGGCCCAGTGGCCTAAAGGATCTGTGTCTGCAATTTATTCCTTGGCACCTTTTAAAATCTTCCAATAAATGAAAATTATGTTTATAAATCTACCTTTAAAACACCTTAGAATTTTATTTTCCACTAGTGCAATGAGTAAGCATGTGAAATTTCACCTCCAAAGGACTTCTTTCTTTATGAAAAGCTTAGAGAATATAAAAGAAAGGCCTTTTTCTAAAAGAGGCCTAACTTCTATGAACAGATAACATAATGAGGCAAATCCCATGCAAGTCCTAGCTTTGCCTTAGCTACTGAAATCCTATTAATAAAACTAAACTAAAATAAATAAAGTATATTTAAAAATTAAGTGTTATTTATTTAAATTATATTTTTTTATTTTTATAATTGTTAAATTTATTGGGGTGACATTGGTTGGTAAAAATTCCATAGTTTCCAGGTGTACAATTCTGTAGTACATCATGTATGTGTTGCATTATGTGCTCTCCACCCAAAGTCAGTTCTCTTTCCATTACTGTGTATTTGATGCTCCCTCCCTAAACTTTAGAACATTTGAGACAAGAGTAGATAAAAGGCACTTTCATAATGAACTATATTAGTAACAATATGCTATATTTTTAGCCTGAAAAATATATAAACATAATAACTCAACAAAAATGTCCTATTGAAAAATAAGCATAGGAAGCTGGGAAGGCTCAGTGGGTCGAATATTCGCATTGCAACCCTAAGGTCCCAAAGATTGAGTCCTGGTCCCAGCCCCAGTCTATGCAGACCGATATGCTGAAATGGGGTGTGCTCTCCATTCAGTTCCCGCCACGGTGAGCTTCCCATGTGGGAGTCTCTGGTTCTGGTTCTGCCTGAGGTGTCCCTCTTGTATGGGAGGCCCCTGGCTCGTGGATGTGTGCCTCCCATGCTGGAGGCCCCCGGCCCAGTTCCTGCCCTGCACAACCCCATGCCCACCTACGGAGTGAAACTATATCAAAAATTGATGATGTACAACTATGGAGACTGCTCTGGTCCCTCCCCCTTCTCTCTGTCTTTCTCTGTCTCTGTCTCTGTCTCTCTCTCTGTCTTTCTCTATCTCTCTCTCTCTCTGTCAAAAACAATAAAAATAAATCTTAAAAAGACATTTAAAAGCACAAAAAAATATATCAGCATCTTATTTCGGTTTCTTTAGGCTCATCTAAACTTTAAGCTTGTGTCCATTTTACTCGCTAGCCTATCTCTGACTTTTAACA
Source organism: Craseonycteris thonglongyai (assembly GCA_004027555.1). Lineage (NCBI taxonomy): Eukaryota > Metazoa > Chordata > Mammalia > Chiroptera > Craseonycteridae > Craseonycteris > Craseonycteris thonglongyai. The sequence continues at coordinate 28,232 of PVKE010014477.1, forward strand.
CACAGTCGGCATTCAATAAATAGTCATTTTTAATTTGAGAACGAAATGGGTCACACATGACCCTTCTGAGAGTTATATCATTACCTATCATTGGTAATTAAATAGAAGATGATGATGTCAGTATCATACCTGGTAGTTCACTGTCGTCGTGTCCTTTCAGAGACACAGTGATAAAACTTGATGGTTATATATTTTTACTTCTCGATTTCAGTCTATTATGCACAAGTAAAGAAGGCAGACAAAGACCGGGGTGATTCCTGTGGTAACCCATATTTAGAACTATGATGATGTCCATCATTTGAACTATTCTCAAGTGAGCGAGGAAGCCTGTCAGTTTAAGCTTGTCGGAACCTTCAAAAATCAAGCCACAAATACAAAAGGCTGTGAGGGAGGACTAAGGGAAGGATAAGATAATTGTCATAAAGAAGCATATCAACAAAGAAGAAAGGTAGAAAAAGGTATAAAACTATTATTTAGAGAGTATCTAAATTCTGGGAATACGACAGGCATTTTTCTGTATGTCATCTCATTTAATTCTCACAAGAACCTTGCCAATTATAACCACCATTTTTACAAATGAGAAAATCAGGATTCAAAGGAGTCAAGAAAATATATGTATATGTATCTTTTAGGTGATGGATCCAGGAAATGTACATAATGCTTAATGATATAAACTAGTAATATTCTAGTGGTGGTCAGAGGTGAAAGGACTTTGAAGATTTAAAGATTCTGTGGAAGAGGGATATTCAATAGTGCAATCTGTATTTCAAAGCAGTAAGTTCTTTCCAGTTGTATCTGCTTTCAGTGATCATAATGATGAAAAATATAACTACCAAATAAAAACGTTTATACATGTAGATGAGTGAGGAAGAGCACTCAGGCAGGCAGGAAGCTATATTCTCTGCCCATGGACAAGCAGAAATTGTAGTACAAGCTTTTGTTTAGAAACGTGGTTGATAAGGGTAATAGCTCAATCATTAAATATTTTAAAATGTGATCCCTAAAATCAATACGCTTTTGTGGTAAAGATTTAAGTTCTCTCATCTTTCATTCATTCCTAGTTTACTTTTTTCTCTCCTATTCCTACTTCTCTTCCCACTCAGTTCTCTGCACTTCTCTTTTACAAAAGTTACAACTTCTTTACCAAACTCGAGCACCTTTTCCCTACACAGAGGCAGAAGCGGGCAGCTTTACCACTAAGTGAGGTGAAAATTTGATGTCAAACAGCCTGCGGGAAAGGCCCTTGGAGGCAAAAGAAGATGAACGATGCCTCACTGTGTGCATTGCCTTGCTTCACAGCAGTCCACATAGTGTGCATTCTTTTTCTTCAGAGGCATTGCTACAAAGTACACTTCTGGAACATTCTTAAGTGTTCAAGTCAAACCTCAGTCTTCCAGCCCAAGTTTCACTTAGGAGTAGAGAGATGAGTTTAGGCTATGATAAGCAGAAAACTGATTTTGAAGTATTTCTTACTTACATTTTCTCCATGTCTTTATTGTCTTTTTTGAAGTGTACAGTAAAAGGGAAGGAACAACACTGTAACTTTATATGAGAGCTTGAAGAAAGAACGCACTTCACAGAAGAGACACTGCAGTTAAGCAAAGCAGAAAATGTGAGGCTCAGAGCTTGTGGACACAGGTTCACTTTCCATCCCACCAGTCCTCTACAACCATCTGGAACCATATACTGGTACAGTCTCGATCCTGCCATCCCCCTTTTGGGGGTGGGGGAGTGGAGGGATATGTTGACTTTTGCAAACATTTACCAACTACTTAGTACAGTTATCAGACTAGTGAGATAGCATAATCATCTGAAGGGACTATTTTCCTACCTCATAATGGTACAGGGAGTGTATTTGTTATAGTATTCTGGGTTTCATAAAATCTTGTAGAGTTTTAAAACTTTAATCATTTAAAACTTTAATCATTTACCACACAGACAGTAAATACCTTTTAATTATATATTTTTTTCTTTCACATCTGAAAAACATGAATGTCACTTGTTTTGGTCAAAGGTGATTATTTTTCACTTGTAGGATCTGAAATAAAATCCTTTGCATGACAAGTATGCAATAGCAACATCCTGCACTTTTAATATATTTGTTTCACCTTCTCCTTTATAAATGTTTATCATGCCTCAACCTGTTATGTGTGATTTTATGAAAACCTTATCTATAAAGTGTATGATTTGAGGGGGGAGGAATTATTAAATAAAATGACAGTGGACTGGTGTTTAATGGGACATTAACAGAAAACATATTTTTAAAGTTATTTTCATGTAATGATTTGTTTCATTTACTTAACCTAAGTTATAAACCACTATAGCTATGTATGTCAGTTTTCTTTAGCTACTTTAACAAATGACCATGAATTGAATGGCTTAAAACAGCATAATTTATTATTTTAGAGTTTTGTAAATGAGAAGACCAATACAGATCTCCTTGGACTCAAATCAACCTGGTAGGGCTATGCTCCATTCTGGAGGTTCTAGGAGACAATCTATTTCATTGGCTCTTTCAGCTTCTAGAAGCCACCTACATCCCTGGGTTCGTGTAATTTTCATTTTCAAAGTCAGCAACAGCCGACCCAGTCCCTCTTCCACGATCATCTTTCTGGTTCTCTCTTCTGTCTGTTTTCTACTTGTAAGAAGTTAAGTGATTAGATTGAGTCCATCTAAGTAATCCAAAATAATCCCCTCATCTCAAGGCCAGCTGATTAGCAACCTAATTGTAACATTCAGAGGTTACAGGGACCAGGATGTGTGAAACATCTTGTGGGGGCTCTTACTATTCTGCTATACCTTGCTATATAATTATTTATAACAAAATATGATAGTTTATTATTATCCTATGACTATTACACAGTTTATATAGCTAAAAATATAAATGAAATAACATATGACATATACAGTTATATATCCCTTACAATATTATATAATCTATAACAATTTGAATTATCTAACATTATATGAGCAGTTCTCCTATGTATTCTGTCAAAATAATTTCTATTCATACTATGTTTAACAGTGGGATTTTAAAAGAGAATAAGAGAAAAAGAAATAAGTAGGAGGTATAAATTATCAGTTTCAAATGGCTCAATGCAGGGATTCTTGGATGGCTCAGCGGGTTAAGCACTCGCTTTTGCAGCCCTGGAGCCCAAGGATCAAATCCCGGCCCTGCCTGGATGGACTCATATGCTAAACTGGGGTGTGTCTCCAGTTCAGTTCTTGCCGGGGCCTATTCGGAAGGCTCCTGGTCCAGTTCCTGCCCTGTGCAACCTTGAGTCCACCTGTGGAGTGAACCTATATGGAAAACTAACACTGTCAACTATGGAGACTGCTCTGGGCCCTCCCCATTCTCTCTGTCTCTCTCTTTCTGTCTGTCTGTCTCTCTCTCTCTCTCTCTGTCAAAAAAAAACCAATATAAATAAGTCTTAAAAAAAAAAATTGTTCAATTCTCCCAGCCAGAAATCGCTACCAGAGCATGAACCAGCTGTCATGCAATTTTGGAAAATCAGAACTTTACATACTTGCCAAATATGAACGCCATGAAAATCTCATGGAGACAAACTGAGAACAAAGACTGGAATTGGCTCTAGGCTTTTGTAGGAACCCAGACCCAAAATTTGTGTTTCGTGAGTCCTGAGAGACCCAGATCAGATTTAGCCATCAGAGTGTGGTGATACTTAAGCAGCATGCTTTCTGCACTGAGACTAAGGAGAGTTATGTCATGTGCCAAATAACTACCATATGACAGATACTTTTCATAGGAGTTATGTAGTCTATCACTATTAATACAACACTTTGCAACATTTTATTTGCATAATTTTGTATACATAGTTTTGTCCTCTTTGTAGAGGCCTCAAGATAGACATCTCTGTCCCTCTTGTTAAGATAAGGAAATCAAGCCTCAGTGAGTAAGTAGTTGGGATCTGAAAACCAGCCCATTTGATTCCAAAGGTCATGTTCTTTCCCTTACATCACATTGAGTCTCCTATCCAAAATCATGACACATCATTAATAACAGGAAACTAAAGGAGCAGTTACATATAAATGTAAACTGCACTGAATGTAATTTTTTAATAAACTGTTAATTTCAAATAACTCAGTTCTCTGGTTGATATAATTGGAAATGTCTAGGGTCATCTGAAGTTGTAATTTCATCCCTTTTTTACCTCTGGCCTCTAAGAGGGTAAGTATGTTAGGCTGAGTAATGGCTTCCCCAAAATGTCCATGTTCCAATTCCTGGAACCTGTAAATCTGTTACATTACATGCAAGGGAAAATTGAGGTTGCAGATAAAATTATGTTAGCTAATCAACTGACCATAAAGAGATTATACTGGATTATTTGGGTGTGCACAATGTAATCACAGGTGGATTTCATGGGGAAAAGGGAGGCAGGAAGGTCAGAACTAGAGAAGAACTTGACTGACCATTGTTTCACTGAAGGTGAAAGAAATGCGCAAACCCGTGTTCAGGCTCTGGAATCTAAAAAAGGGCTTGACAGACTGTACCCTAGAACCTCCAGAAAGGAATACAGCCAAATTGACACCATATTTTTTCCCATGCATAGGACAACAATTGTTTCTAAAATTGTTAAGCAAAAGTTGGAGACTGATCTTATAAATGGGAGTAACCCATATATCAATTTCTTAATCTTGAGTTAGAAAAGTAGGGGCCTTCTTATACACAGAAAAATACAGTATGTTCTAGTTCAGTGAGACCCATCTTGGACATTTACCCTCCAAAACTAAAAGATGATAAATTTGTGTTGTTTTTAAAAGTTTGTGTTAGTTGTCTCTAACAGTTTGTGGTAATTTGTTGCAGCAGCAACAGAAAACGAATACAGTGAGTCTTATTCAGACCCACTCAGGTACAAAAGAACCAGGTACCATAAAGTGGCTTTAGACTTCAGGGGTTCCCAACCTTTTTATACCCTAGGGCGCATTCTAAAATATCAGTAGGGTGGTGGGCACCAGCTATTTCTAAGGATATTTATTATTGAACAAGAATAAAAAATAATAAACAAAAATAATTTTAAAATAATAAATTTATTGTACACATTATATACACACAAAGAAACATATATACAAAACGTAATACAAAGTAAATAAAAAACACACATAGAATAAAATCATTTAAAAAAACATAAAAGAAAACATACAAAAACCCAATCTGTCAGTGTGATCTTTGGCATTGCATTTCATTGGCCAGTGCCTCATAATTAGGAGAGTATGACGACAACCCTGTTAGCAAACAATTATTAAGATGCTCATCGGTAAGTCGAGATCTCTATCGTGATTTTATTAAATCCATGTTCGAAAACAAAGATTCGCATAAATACGTTGACCCGAAAAATGATTTAATTTTATATGCCGCTTCTTTTAAAAATGGGAACCTTTCTTTGTAGACTATGTTCCATAAGTCCTCTGATATTAAGGATTTTAGCAAAATATCGTTCTTAAGGTTCACAATTTCTAACTCTAGTTCTTCTGCTTTCCCCTGAACAAGGTCTGAAATACATGCAGCTAGTTCTATTCCATTGATTTGGCAAGTAAAAGGATTGATACAGGAGACAATTGGCTCGATATTTGTACACTGCAGAAATCTCTCTTCAAACTGTTTTTGAAGCACTTGCAGGGTCTCAATAAAGAATGACATGTTTAATTCACTGTTACCTAGCATTTTCCTCATATATGGGAAGTGCACGAGAGATTTGATATGCAGATGTGATATCAACAAAGTCCATTTTGCTTTAAATGAATTTACAGAGCTTATCATTTCAGCTCTATTTTTGTCTTTTCCCTGCAACTCCAAATTGAAAGAATCTAATTTTTCCATGGTGTCAGCAAGAAAACCCAAATCCACCAGCCAGCAAGACTCTGTTAGTTCATCATAATTTTCATTTTTATCATGTATAAATGTTTTTATTTCTTCAATTAAGTTCACAAATCTTGTAAGAACTTTACCTTTACTGAGCCAACGTACTTCAGTATGCAGGATGAGATAGTGTTCTTGATCTTCAGTATCTTCTAACAGGGCCTTGAAAAGTCGGTGTTGCAATGGAGCTGCTCGAATAGAGTTGATTATCTTTGTGAATATTTTCATATTTTACAACACAAAGCTTCCTGATGGATAATACAGTGGTAGGACATAAAGTTTGAAAAGGATTCATCTTTCCTGCAAAGGGCAATAAATCCTTTGTTTTGACCAACCATTGCTGGTGCCCCATTGGTAGTTATCGCAGACAACTTATGCAAAGGCATGTTTATCGACCTGGCGTATGATCTGAAAGTTTTATAAATATCCTCACCTCTCGTCTGTCCTTTCATTGGTAATATTTGCAACAGCTCCTCTTTTACTGTGAAGTTACTAAATACCATTCTCACCATAACTGCCAACTGTGTAGTGTCTGATATATCTGTTGACTCATCAAATTGCAGAGAGAAGCAGTCACATACAGTGTTCCCTCGCCACTTCGCGCTTCATGTTTTGCGGCTTCAGTGCTTCGTGGGTTTTTCCAAAATATTCATCAAAAAATAAAAATGAAAAAATACAACCATGTCGGCAGCCACATGGCGGAAAGGAGCATTGTTTCATGTGGATGCGCAAGAGAGAAGGATCCCTGCATGTCAAACAAAGAGATGAGGTGACTCAGAGTCCATC
>PVKE010014478.1:0-18990 GCA_004027555.1 Craseonycteris thonglongyai
CCGTTAAATCCAAAATTTGGTGAAAAAGTCAGACTTACTGTTAATGTAACATCTTTAGCTCTGGGGTCTAATTTAGCTTCTCCTTTAACAAGTTTAAGTTTAATAATGAAAGTCTCTTCAACTTCAACTTCTTCATGAGGATAGACTGTCAGAATTATGGTTCTCACTCCACCTTCTCCCTCTCCAAAATAGAAGGCTCCGCTCACTGGGTCTGCAATATCTCTGTTCTGTGGTAATAAGGTTTCCTGAGAATTGGGTCCTGCTATCTCCCAGTTCACCTGCAAATGTTTGTTTTTTTCAACAGAGATGATCAGTTTTAAACCAAGAATTACTTTGCAGGATATGCAGTATTAAACAAAATATACAGATACATAAAAATTATTCGAGAATATCTCTAGCAAATTCCTATGTTGACAACACATGTTTTTTAAAATAATAGCATTTGCCAATATAAACTGCATATCTATTGAATATCTGTTTTTGTGAATATCAATGCCCAACAAGAAAAGAAATACCTGGTCATTTTTCATCACCACAGGATAACAAAAATATAAAAGTACATATTTAAATATATATATAATATGTATGAGAAACAGGACTTTTTAAGTACATGAGTACAACATTCTCTTTCTGTGTGCATTTTTCTTCTTCTAAACACACTTAAATAAAATGAACAGAACTTTTCTAAAACTGCTATAAGAAACAAAAGTTTGAAATTATAATAAATGCATTTTTAAAGTCCCTGTAATGTAAAAGTGAATGCTTTTCGTATCCATGAAGAAAGAAAACTGGGCACTTCTCTTTGCTTCTTTTATCTTTCATCAGCATTGGACAAAACTGAGCACCTCCTTTTTCTTAAAACGCTTCATCCTGTCTCTCTTGACGTATATAATATTTACATAATACATACCTTTCAAGTTTTCCTCTTTCTTTACTTCTCAATCTTTGCTGGCTCTCCTTCCTCGAATCCCTAAATGCTGGGTGCCTGGGATTCAGATTGTATCCCTTGCACTTCCTTCTATTCTATTTAGGCCCCATAGTTTCAAATGCCTCCATATGTGTCAATACCTTCTATGGCTGCAGCCCTGAACCCCGCAGCCCATACTTGCACATCCCCTGGCATACCTGTCCCCTCTATTGGGACATCTAGTCACTACCTCAAATTAACATGGACAAAACAGAACTCTTGATTTCCCCCCTAGATCCTGTATCTCAGTAAACAACACTACAATTTAACCAGCTGCTTAAACTAAACTTTTAGCAGTTATCCCTGATCCCTGTCTTTTCCTCAGTCTCTACTAACTCAATAAATTTTTCTTCAAAAAATATTGTTTATTTACTTCTCACCATCTGCGTCTCCACCCTCATCTGAGCTGTTAGCTTTGTCGTGCACAATAGTGGACAATAGAGAACAATAGCCTCCTAACTGCCCTTCCTGCCTCTCATCTGGCTTCTTGGCAGTCCATTGTCCTTACAGTTGTTCTAAATTAGCTGCTTAAAATGACCCCAGGGACATCAACATTAAACACCTGCTTCAAACTTTCTTGGCATCCTACTTGTCCTCAGCATAAAATCTTTAACTTGTTTTGGGATGCTCTCCACACCTACTGACCCCAGTAATCCATCCTGTGCTCTTGTCCCAGTACCACCAGTGCCCTGACCACAAGAGCCTATGTCTCCAGACCTCAAGCAGGCCAGGCTTGTGGATCTGCATTAGCTATTAGCTCTGTCCCAATGTTCATGCCTCTAACAATGACATGACCACCTGTTTCTCATCTTCCAGCTTTCATCTTGCATATCACAATCTTGCCATCCAATCTAGAGTAGCCAAGCAAGTCACTTGCAATTGTGTCTCTTGATTTTGCATTCCTTCAGAGCACTTAGTGTTATCAAATAATTTTCCTTATATTTTTATTTTTTTGGTTGTAGTGCAAAAACTCTATTAAAATGGAGACAAGGTGTTTCTTATTCACCAGGGTCTGGACATGAAAAGCACTCAACAAATATCTGTTGCATTAATGCATTTTACCAGAATCTGCCATTGAATATCTAACTTGTTTTCAAGAGTTTCCTGAGGATACCTGTATGCCTCATATATTTTTATGTCACTCATAGGACTTGGAAACTACTGCACACCTACTAAGTAATTTATAAATATCATTGATTGTAAATAAATAAATGAATATATTTGATTAATAAGAAAATCTGACCTCAAACTCAATTGTCAAAAATTATTTTTCAAACCATGGGAATAATAACTATACCTGAATTTCTCCTAAGAATCCTCCAGTCCGCTCCAGCATCAAGGATAAAATCATTGTGGAATCGGGATTAGGAACAGATATTTTGCTGTGATTGAGAAATCTTATAACACCAAAGGGAGGGTCACTCCTGGCAATTGTGAATCTGCTCAGTAGGTGGCGCCCAAGTACTGCTCCACCAGTAGCTCCAACTAGCAGAATTTCTACAGGCTCCTCAAATTCACTGCATAGCAAGGAGCAATTCTGTTAGTCTAAACATATTAAAATGCTTCTAAAATCCAAATAACTAGTCATTTTCCAAATTGGTCATACATATTCAAGGCACAGTAGTCACACACCAAGTGAGAAGAAGAGTGTGCTCGGCTAAAAGCATGAATTATCAGCTTCGGTATTACATAACCTGGGCTAGCTATAAGACTCTCTTTTCATTAACGATTGCTTTATGCATTAAAAAAGTAAACTGCAGAATGTTTCCACATTCTAATTAGACTTTTCAAATCTAAAAAGAACAAAAATTGTTTCCTCTATTTGGAAAATGTGACATCTATAATCACAATAATTTTCCAATCTTTTTTCTTTCCCCTTCCCTAGCACTCCCAAGTTTGTCACTTGTTTCTCAATGCATACATATATAATCTACAATTCCATTATCAATGTAAAACATAGATAAAGATTGGAACATGATATTCATGCCTTATATATGCCTATATTACAGTAGTCCCCCTTATTCTACATTTCACTTTTCAGTTTCAGTTACCCATGGTCAACTGAAGTCCAAAAATATTATATGGAAAATTCCAGAAATAAACAATTCATAAGTTTTAAATTATGTGCTATTCTGAGTAATGTGACAAAATCTCCCGCTGACCTGTTCTATTCCATTTGAGACATATCCCTTTGTCTGGTATATGTATACACTACACACCTGTTAGTCACTTAGTAGCTGTCTTACTTATGAGATCGATTGTACCAGTGCTTATGGTGAAGTAACCCTTATCACAGCCTAACACTATCACAATACCTTCACCATTTACCTCACTTCATCCCATCATGTAGGCATTATGTCATCTGACATCATCATAAGAAGGGCAAGTAGACTACAATAGGATATTTTGAGACAGAAAGTTATCACATTCACATACATTTATCAGAGTATATTCTTACAATTGTCTTATTTTATCATTAGTAATTGTTGTTAATCTCTTACTGTACCAAGTTTATAAATTAAACTTTATCATATGTATGTACATGTAGGAAAAACCATAGTATATAGTATATGTGTGTGGCACATACTTTATATAGGGTTCAGTACTATTTGCAGTTTCAGGTATTCACTGGGGGGTCATGGAATGTATCCCTCATTCAGAAGTGGAAGTACTATATTTCCAGTAACATAAAACAGTATTACCTTTCGTTGTCATCAATGATGGAGACATTTATAAAATTTAAGCTCTGCCCATGCTGAAACGTAACCGAACTACCATGCAGTAAATAATCAACACCCCCAGGAACTGCAGAGGAGCTCTGAGAGATGAAATCAGCTGTCACGCGGCCGTATGTTCCATGCAGCCTCAACACTGGAATCATGACCATCCCAATATCTTCCTCCACTGTAACAGGAATTTGGAATTAACTGGTATGGCACACAAAGTTGCTAAATTTTCTAAGATTCAGCCAAATTAAACATGGCAATTAAATATACGAGTAATGGTACAATGCAAACATTTAATTTGTGCATAGTTTATCACTTTAAATCTGATCAGTGAAAATTACATGTCTTATTTTTTAGGAGGAGTATAGTTTGTCACAAGTTGAAAGTTACAGTGAACACTGCAAATTAGAAATTAAATAACCTATTTAATCATTAGTATAGGTACCCTTCCTTTATGTGCCACATACAAATAAATGACCCTTCATTAGAAAGTATATATTCACTGATTTATAATCACAAAGAAAATTAAGTACTTCATAAGTTAGAAATATATTTATAAAAATGTTTGAACTGTGAATATTTCAATAATCCTAACAGTAAACATAATTTTTCTAAATTGCCTTGCTCCTAACCATTCAACTTTGGCATGCCTAAGTAAGGTACAAGATTCCCCAAAGGTAATCCAAAATATATTTTCCAAATAAATGTATACATCTATAAACATATACAAATACATATAAAGGTGCATATGTTTGTGTACATACACATATACACCAAATCAAGAAAATTTATATATGAAAATTCAAATTGACAATGTCATTCTCAGGTACTCTATAATTCAGAAAGTGGTAATTCATAAATAAGGTTATAGAACCTACCTTCGAAGGCAGTATACCTTGGATCAAATTCAATGATGCCCTCTGCATTATCATTTTTCATTATGATGATTCGGACAGTGGAGATGTTTCCTATTTCAGGAGGCTGGTCTACCTGAAGTCCATTTTCTTGGATGGTAAAATCATACCCTCTTGCAAAGTTATAAAAATAAATTGAAATAAAATAAAATGAGTACATGCCTGTCTAGCATAAACTGAAGGGTCTTCTTAGTCCTACTATGTATTTTAGTACTTTTGAAAATCCTCAACACTAAAATACCCCTTTTATTTCCTGAAATGATGTTTAAAACAGATTTCTCTGCTGCTTGCCATTATCAATGCTTGCATGTAACCAAAACTAATATATAGTTATTAAACTTAGGCAATGGGAAGATAATGAAACTACTATAAGGAAATTGGTAAGAAGTTGTAAAATGAACCTGTGGGGTTAAGAATGCCCTGTTGAACATATACTATAGCAATGGACCAAAATGAGAAAGCACATTAAACTGTAGTTCCCCCAGAGATGGAAACCAGCTAGGCTGGAAATTTAGTGTTAGGATGAGTGGGTAACTTTAAAGAAATAATGAGTGGTATGTCACTGAAGAAAATTTAAGCTAAACTTTCAAGATACAAGAAAATATTTTAATATCTGTGGAAACTAATTAAAATCAGTGCCTCTGTTTTTTAATATGGATGATAGTTTATCTGTCCAATGACGTAATTTATGCAAAGAAAGTTTCTTTTTTCAGATTAATATTATTCTCATAAAAAAAAAAAATTCTCAGCGGGTTAAGTGCTCACTTTGCAGCCCCAGGGTCTGAGGATAAAGTCCCAGCCACAGCCCATGCAGACCCATATGCTGAACTGGAGTGTGCTTTCCATGTGGGAGGCTCCTGGTTCTGCCCCCAGCTCACAGGGATGCATGCCCCCCATGTGGGAGGCTCATGGCCTGGTTATCACCCTAAGTGGCCCCCGCCCACCTGTGTGGAACGAAACTATGTCAAAAGCTGATGACACACAACAATGGAGACTGCTCTTGGCCCTCCCTCTTCTCTCTCTTTCTCTCTCTCTGTCAAAAACAATAAAAGTCTTTAATAAATAAATAAAGTCTTGACTTTCAGTTTTACATCACTTTAATTCCTGAAGCTAAAAAATGGCATTAAACCATTGTAGTCCTTCCTTCAATTCCTAAGTTCTATTTACCTGCTACTTTTACCCTACCTAGTTTTTAAAGGTTGAAAGCTGGTTAATATGACTATGTACAAAGCAAAATTAGAAAACTGGGAATTAAAATATTAAATGATAAGAGTAACTGTTAACAGTAGTCTGAGATGAACTATAGATAAACTGATAATCATCACTTATTACCAAAGCAGTAAATTTTCTAGCAACCAGGCAAAATAGATTAATAATACTTGTCTTCTCAGATAAAAGGAAGCCTAGAAATTTATCTGGTAGAAAAAAGTTATTTCTCCAGAATCAAACTTAAGTAGGAATTGCTTTTTTTTTAAAGGGTAGCAAAGAGGGCAAATGCTTCCAGTCCTACATGGTCAATAACCCTGATACTATCTCACACTTAACGAGCTTCTTTTACCAAATTTCATCTAAATATTGAATTAAAATAGTGACCAGCTCAAATTTCAACACATTAAACATAAGTAAAAATTAATTCCCATCTCCAGACACACAATCATTTATGGGAAATTGAAGATTTAAAATGTATACAAGCCTAGTTAGAGAATGATATATACTCCACCTAAGTCATTTTGGGAAATATTTCAGTTTTTAAAAAGTTTTTAAAGCATGGAATTTATATAACAAATGTAAAAACATTTTCATGCACAAGAAAAATCCCTTTAGAACTTATATAAATTCAAATGGTATTCAACTTTAAAGTTTTATATATGCTGTCAGTGCGGCGGTATTCCCTGGGCTGTTCAATACAGGGCACTTCCGCATGCTAATGGTGCTTCCCACCCTACCAAGTTGCTTTCACTAAATCTGAGAATGAAAGAGCCTCCATTGTTGATCTTCACTGAAAACATGGTATAAACGTTAATAAGCAACTCTCTTTGACTCAACTATTTTTACTCACTTTAAAACAGCTCTTGGGCAACCCTCCACAACATTCACCCACAGGGAAGATAATACCCTTCAGAGATTCCAAAAAGAAATCTCTCACTCCAGCTCATTGACAGGTATAGTGATAGAGAGGAGAAGCAAATTCTCCAAGGCCAGCTGACCTTTGACCTAGAGAACAAGTTACTCTATTTCCTGACTTAATTATCCCACACCCATACCATGTTCAATTCCATGGCTGCCCAGAGTTACTACACACAACAGAAACACAGGACTATGCACAGATAACAGTGTTTGTCATAAGTTCCAACTATGCTCTGTTCTAATGTCACATAAATCTATGGAAAAGCAGGGAAAGATCTACTTTACAGCTTAGTAGTAATATAACTCTTATATTAATAATAATTAATATTAATAACTCTCACAACCTAGCATTTACTCTTTCTCTCCTGCTGTTTTGTCTTCTTTTCCTACTTTTCTTTTACCTTCCGAGGAGTTCCACTTTTGTAATCACTAGAGAGAATTCCTCAGGGCCTTCAGGAAGGTCATCATCCAGTATTTCAATGTGCATACTTTTCGCCATCTCCCAGGCTTCAAAATGAAGCTCCCCTGGTGCAGGAACAAAATCCCAGCCTGCCTCCGCAGTCCCACTCACTGTCTCATACCAGAGTCTCACGGGGCCCAGAGATCCACCCGAACGAATGACAGTGATGTTCACCTGCACGAGAAGGACTTTGTTTGACTTGGATGATTAATCTACCCAATAATACTTAATTCTATCTCTAATTCTATTTACCAGGACTATATTAAAATATTATATATATATATATACACACACACACACACACATATATATATACATACATATATACATACATATATATATATGTGTGTGTGTATATATTTGCAAATATTATAATTATATATATATTTGTAAAAGTATATAAATTACATATTTAATGTTAGCAAATTTATCAGTTGTGAAAACTTTGGAATATGGAAGAGGAAACAATTTAAAGATCACTCATAATATAAAACACAAAATATAAATATAAAACACAGAAAAGATGTTTCACATTGTAAGCATTCGGCACTCTACCCTTTGTGCTTCCTCTGCCACTCGAAGCTGCTCATGTGAAAAGGCGAATTGGCCATAGGGAAAGTCACTGGCCACCACTGTGATATTGGCAGTGCTGCTTGATTCACTCAGTATTCCCCCCTCACTGATTCCAGTGAGCTGAAACTCATAGAAACATTTTTCCTCAGGAATGTCATCATTCAAAGCCTACAGAAAGACAAAAGGAGCCACCAAAAGCAGGATCTGTAACTTTTAAGAAAAAATACCTGTCACATAAGAAACAAAAACAAACTCTGGATATTAACTGCCTGCCACCACCCCACCCACCGACTATGCACATGCACGCACACACACACCCACACCCACTAAAGGGCATAATAGAAACCATTAACATTAATACCTGTATCACCACAATGGCTGCAGACTGCCCATCTCGCATTGTCAGTTTTCCTGATGTTTCAGCAAATTCCCCGATGGATGGTGGGAATATCCTCCAGTACACTGTGACCTCCCCCCAGATCAATGGGCCACGGACAAGGCTACAACAACACACACATGTATGTCCAACACATTTTTATAGAAAGAACTTTGCCCAGATATTTGCCATGTCTTTGAACAATAAACACTTTTCATTGATTTCAGAAGCATTATGCATTTAAATAACCTTACCTGGGGAAGCCAGGATGGCTCAGCGGGTTGAGTGCTCGCTTTGTAGCCCTAGGGACCGAATCTCTGCTCCAACCCGTGTGGACCCATATGCTGAACTGGGGTATGCTTCCCACATGGGAGACCCCCAGTTCAGTTCTCGCCCCTGGATTGGACCCTGGCTGGAGGGAGCATACCTACCATGTGAGAGGCCCCCAGCCCAGTTCCCATCCTGCATGGCCCCCACCCACCCCTGTGGGATAAAACCATGCAGAAAACTGATGACATACAACTATGAAGACTGCTCTGGGCCCTCCCTCTTCTCTCTGTCTCTCTCTGTCTCTGTGTCTGTCAAAAACAATAAAATTAATCTTAAATAAATAAATAACCTTATCTGTCAACTACAAATCAAAAGGAAGTCTTATAATACCAAGAGAGTAACACTCAAAGTAGTGAACACCTGTAAATCTGCTTCACAAGTGTTCAGCAAAAGTTGGGCACTAAAAATTGAAGGTTTAAAGGTATACAAAAAATTAATTTATAGGCTTTCCCTTATACACAAGATACAAAATATGAATAACTTAACAAAGTCCTCTTAAAAATAAGAAACACTTCATACATGTAGTGCTAATGGAAAAACTACCAAAAGGATAGTTTTAACTCAAATTCAGCTATTTCATTGATAATTGATGTCCCAATCCTCATGAGAAAATTTGTAACAAAGCTGCCTATGATCATCCATTAGTTATATAATAGGTTCTAATTTTAGAACAGTTAGAATCACAAAATGGTTGTTCCAGGTGATTTTCGAAGAATGACACCGTAGCTAAGACAAACAAGCTTAAAGAGATGGGAAAAAACCTCTTATTTTACATGGTTAGTGACAGATACGGCTGAAAGAGTAAATCTCCTGATGTGTCAATTCAATGTGCTTTTCCCTGGCACGCCTTGTGTAAATTACCCAAAACAGAGTCAGAAACCTCCTTATGGTCGAACTTCGAGACAGGTCAGAATATGTCTTCACCTTTACCAAAATGTGTTCTGCCCATAGGATGTTACCAACATACAAAATACCAATGCTTGAAGAATATACATGTATTGAGAACAACATATTTAAGGCATAAAAATGGTAATTATCTACACAAAACTTCAAAACCTAACCTTGGCAAAGAAAAATTATGAAATCTGTACCTGATGATAGCAGTGCCATTATATTTTGCTGAGGGTTCCCCAATGAGGACGTGCCTAGAGGATGGTGCTATCCCAACTTCTCCTGAAGTTCCCTTATCTCCCCGTATGATAATTGATGCACTACCTAAGTTGAAGATGATATATATATATATATATAGATAGTTTATGTAGCAAACATGTTTTCACTTGGTATATGCATGACAATGTTCTAAGTGCTTTACATATACTTAAATCTTATGAATTAATCCTCATGACAATCGTATAAGTTAGGTGCTAATACAAGGTCCAGCCCCCTTCTTATTATTTTATTTTATACTACGGAATAATTATATCGTATTATGTTATATTACTTTTAAAAGGGTGCTACATCTGCCGGACCCAGCATTATCCTCATTTTACCAGTGAAGACATTTAAGCATACTGACATTGAAGACACTGAGGCAAATAACTTGTCCAAGATCACATTTTAATGAAAAGGACAGAAGAAAATGGACAATAATTCTACTCGATAAGCAAGTACACTTCTACTGTTTTCATTAATTTACTTCTACAGTAACCATTTTTCAACTCACTGTAATTGTTATGTGGCTATGTCCCTTAGTTATATGGCAAAAGCAAGAATTCTTGGGGTACTTTTATTTTTCATTTTATAATTATTACTTGCTTATAATCACTTAGAAAAATGTGTCATAGTCCTACTAAGATTGAAATAAAAACTATTTCAAGTAATTTTATTTTTCTACTGTAATTTAGAAGTAACTTGAAAATTGTTTCCAGAAACACATGCACATTAGAGTTTCATGGAAAGAAAAAAAAAAAAAAGGACTGGATTACTGTACTCTCACTTTCTGTGGCAATGGATTAATGAAACCAAGAGTGGTTTGTCACAGACATATATTATTAATTTTTTATATTAATAAATAATTTACTTTGATCCACTGGTATAGTCTTATACTTGTATCTACTTAGTCTCTATGACATTAACCCTGGAATTTATTTTATCATGATGTAGACAACTGAACTAATTTCAGATTTATGGAAGAATCTGGCGTAATTATGTCATTCTCTGACAGGATTGTTAGAAAGCACTCCAGATAAAAATGCACACAGATTAACTGCCCTACGTACATACAGTGATACTCTAAAATCCTGAGAATGTCCTTGACCACAGAATTCTGCTTTTGTGGCCACAGACGGTTACATAGGATGGAGTTCTTAAGGGCAAAAAAAAGACATGTAACAGGAACTAAGCTTTCATATCAACATTGCTGGGCCATTTTTTATGGTTATTATTGTTTGTACCACAATGAAAGCGTTCAGAATGACTAATACTTTCTGTTCATATGTAAACAACAAATTTTAATATGAACCATAGGTAAATGTGAATTATAATGGCTGTTTATGAAATGTCAAAATAAGTAATTACTTTCTGTTGAAAATACATATAGATAGGCTGGAACAAACACAATAACATGCTGTTTTAAAATAACATGATAAGTTAATATGAGATTATTGTAAATATATGCAGAAAACACAAGTAATCAAAAACTATTATCAACATTTCTAGTAAATAATTTCAAACATTTATGACATACACATGACAAAAATGGGATTACACTGAACATGTTATAGAGCCTATTAACATAACAATTATCCATGTGTCTAAGTATTCTTAATTTTTAATGTAAGTAAGGCTTTTTCTGCTAGGTCTTCTTGAATCGTTACATAGTATTTTGATATATTTAACCAGTCTCCTTCCTATTGTTGCATTATTTAGGAAGCTTCCATATTTCACTTGATAAACATTGCTAAAATAAACAAATTTATTTTATTTTAATCACACAATTAAGGTGTATGAAATCTCTGAAATATGGCCTTACTAACATTGGATATTGTGATCTTAGTTTTAAAAATTCTTAATCTGTAATACAGGTGAAAAATGACATCTTTATGTTTTAGCAAACATAAAACCTAACATTACCTATCATTGTAACTATTGATTATTTGGTTAAATTTTCTGAGAATCCACTTTTTAATTTCCAAAAATGTGAACTTCTCTTACCTTTTACTGGAGATATTTCTACCTCATCAACTGATATTAGCTGAATGGTGAAATGCCTGTCCTCCTCCAACACAGTATCTTGAAGTGTGTGCAATACTATGGTCTTCTGGGACTCAGTCTACATCAAATGACAGGAATAAGTTTTCCAGATGATCAAAACTAAATTTACAAGTTCTCATTATTTACATACTTTTTAAAATTTATTACAGGTATGTGAAACAACATAGTAATTAGACATTTATACATCTCACAAAATAGTAACTCCAATAAGTCTATTACCCATCTAACACTACATATAGTTATTATAATATTATTATGTTCCCTACTCTGTGCTGTACATTCCCATGACTTTTTTAAAAAAAATTATAGTTGACATTAAATGTGATTTTATATTGTTTCAGGTGTATAGAATAGTGATCAGACATTTATATAATTTACAAAGTATCCCACTGACAAGTTTAGTATCTACCTGACACTCACTATACATAGTTTTTACTTTATTGTCTATATTCCCTGTACTGTATTTTTTATACCCATGACTATTCTGTAACTACCAATTTGTACTTCTTAATCCCTTCACCTTTCTAGCCAGTATCCCAACCCTACCTTGCATCCAGTAACTATCAGTTTGTTCTGTTTCTATGAGTCTGTTTCTGTTTTGTTTGTTCATTTATTTTGTGCTTTGTATTACACATAATTGAAATTACATGGTATTAGTCTTTCTCAGTCTGACTTATTTCTCTCCATATAATAACTTCTAGCCCATCCATGTTGTCACAAATGGTATGATATCATTCCTTTTTTATGGCAGAATAATTGATTCTATGCTACATGTTACCTTAAATTTGGTTCAGGGGAAGACGGGATGGCTCAGCAGGTTAAGAACTCACTTTATAACCCCAGGGACCGAAGACTGAATTCCAACCTTGGACCCTATGGGCCCATATGCTGAACTGCAGTGTGCTGCCCATGCAGGAGGACCCCAGCCCAGTTTCTGCCCTACACAGTCCCTGTCCACCTGTGTGGAATGAAAACATGTCAAAAACTGATGACATACAATTATGGAGACTGCTCAGGGTCCTCCCCATTCTCTCTGTCTCTCTCTGTCTCTGTCAAAAACAATAAAAAGTAAATCTTTAAATGTGGTTAAGCAAGACCACCTTCCTTGTTCTTCTTTATGGCAGTTTCTGATGATTCTTGGTCTCTTATATTACCTTATATATTTTAGAATCAACTTGTCGATTCTCCCCCACCTCCTCAACTCTCCTTCCAGAAGAAGAGTTGAGAGTTTGGTTGGTAAATACTACCTGGCTCTGGTTTGACTGGGGTCATTCACAAAGCCAATATCTGAAACGCTGTGCTCATATTAACTGGGCATGACATACTGCTTATTCCAGCCTCTTTTGGTTATTAAAGATAAGGAGGAAAAAGCTGAGTGGATATTGGAAACCTGCAAAGGGTTAGTTGACATACCAGACAAAGTCCTCACAGGTAATGTTGGTAGGACATAAACAAATATAACATATACACTAACTGCTCTATAGGACTTGGAAAAAGGAGTCATTCTCAGGAGTTGTAAAAACCAATTGCTGCAAAAAGGTCTTGGTTTCCTCTCAAAGTAATTGTTGTGAGAGAATAGGGCACATGAAGATGTACTGTAATGTGTTTTTTATTCTTAAATTATTTACTTTGATTCAGTTTTTAGACTGCTGAAACATTACCTCAGTCATTTTTTCAAAGTGTATATAAATGGTAAAAATTCTGAGTCTTTGCAAGCTTGACACCATCTTTCTATTATGATGGTACTGAATCAATATTTTGATTTAGTATATAATAGAAATGCAAAACATACCTTTTGAAACATCTTGTACCCATTGCAGAGAAAAAACATTCTGTCATTTTGTCAACCAGCTTTTTCTTCATATTTCCTTTTTTTTTTCTGTCTGAATACTTGTGGCTATTTCTCATTATATTTGAAACTAATGTGCTTAGTTCTGGTTTCATTTTTTTGTTTGTTTTCTGTTATTTTGGTTTCTTTGGGGGTAGGGAGACAATATAAAACTATTTGTGGGTCTTTTAAGAATATTTTTGCCTGGGACTGGCTGAGTCCTTCGAGTCTAAAAACCAGAATTCTTTTTTTCAACTCAGACAGTTTTTATCTCAGCATTACAGGAATCAGCCCATTAGAAAAAAACTTCTCTCACCCTCAATACTCTAGTGTGAGAGATACCATACAATCATTCAATGTCTCCTTAACATCATCTATTCCCAGAACATCAAGTTTGGGTCTCAAGAAGGGAGTCAGAATAACCCATATTTTGTTGTGTATCATGTTCAAAAACAAACAGGTCCAAGGTAAATACTGAAATACAAAGATAAGAATTTGGGGGGGATGCCAGAAAGGCTCAGCAGGTTAAGTGCTTGCTTTGCAGCCCTGGGGTCCAAAGATCGAATCCTAGCCCCAGCCCATGTGGACCCATACGCTGAACTGGAGTATGGCTCTGGTTTGGCTCTCACCAGGGCAAGCTTCCCATGTGAGAGGCCCCCAGTTTGGCCCCCAGCTCACGCAGGCAGGCCTCCCATGTGGGGGGCCCAAGCCCAGTTCGCACCCTGTGCGGCCACCACCCATCTGTGTGAAAGCAGACCATGTCAAAAAACTGATGATGTGCAACTATGGAAACTACTCTGGGCCCTCCCCCTTCTCTCTGTCTCTGTCTGTCTTTGTCTCTCTCTCTCTCTCTCTCTGTCTGTCAGAAACAATAAAGTAAATCTTAAAAAAAAAAAGAATTTGTTAATCTTAGATAAGGAGAACTTATTCTTATATTGGAGAGAGGCACACAATTACTATCAGGTTTAATCATATGAAATTGCCATTTTTGTAGAGTAAAAACACATGGCTGCAATTCCATATGTTTAATCTAATTAACCTGTAATAAGTACATGCCTCAACATGTAAATAAGTATAGCAATAACCCATGAAGGTATGTATAACTCCACTTAACATCTGAAGAGAATTTGACCTAAGATCAAAGGATGAAGAAACAGCAACTAGACAGTAGAGAATTACAAAACTTCCCCGAATATTCAGGATATTTTAAGTAAATTGTTGTTATTAAATGACAAAGGACAAAATTAAGTAATAGGGAATTAAGAAAGGTGGAAAGCATAGTCAAGATTCCCTCACAAAAGGGTTAGTGCACTATGTTATGAAACTTAGATTTCTGTGGGTAAGAGGAAGCTACTGGATTATCTGAAGCAGGAGGTGGCATAACACAATATTCCTTCCTATCAGTGGCACAAATAATGAACAGAAGAGGGAAAAGCCTTAGAATGAGAATATCAGTTAAAAGACTACCCAAATACAGATGATGGAGGCATGGATTGTCAGAGACATGACAAAGAAAGAGGAACAGTGTGAAAGGATATTTAAAAGAGAGAATTAATCAGAATTGGTGACCTATGTCACCCCAATAAATTTAACAATAAAAAATTTAAAAAAAAGGGGGGGGGAGCTGGGATGGCTCAGCGGGTTAGGCGCTCACTTTGCAGCAACGGAGACCAGGGATCAAATCCCAGCCCCGGCCCATGTGGACCCATATGTTGAACTGGGTTGTGCCCCCACTACAGTTCTTGCCGGGGCCTATGTGGGAGCCCCCAGCCCAGTTCCTGCCCTGCGCAGCCCCGTGCCCACCTGCGGAGTGAAACTATATGGAAAACTAATGCTGTCAACTATGGAGACTGCTCTGGGCCTTCCTCCTTCTCTCTGTCTCTCTCTATCTCTCTCTCTGTCAAAAACCAATAAAAATAAATCTTAAAAAAAATTAAAAAAAAAGACAGAAACTATGCAAATAAACCTTTACCTACTTTAAAAAAAAATTATGTATGTATGTATGTATGTATGTTACAGAATAGATGGAAATGGGATGACACCCAGACATTTGGCTTGGTTGACTAGTTTTGCCCTCAATCAGAAATGAAACATTGAGAGAAGAATAGTTTTGATGAAAGCACTGTCTGAACTTAATTTAATTTCAGACATCTAGGGTTGTGTGTTTGTGTATGTGTGTTTGATATTTCCTCCACAGTGCATATAGTGACTACCACCATAGAAATTCGTAAGTAAAACTATGGAAAAGAAAATCAAACAAAGACAAATTAGAGAAAAAGTAACATAGTCTTGATGCAAACTATACCTCATCAAAATGAAGTGTCCCACTCAAAGGACTGAGATCATCTTTAGCTGTGTCATCTACGGCCCACTGAAGTCGGACAGCTCCTTTTCCTCCTGGAGACCGGACAACTGTTAATGTCACATACGAATCAGGGTCATCAGACAAAAGGGGTTCATCAACCATTACCTGAAAGAAAGAAAATCCAGTCAGGTAAAAAACAAAGCAGGAAAAACAAAAAGAATCTAACTTCTGTTTATAATCACTGCAATTTTTGAATTTAGAACTCATCCGTGGCATGTTAGAATCATGTGACAGAAAAAATTGTTTTACCAAACCCCATATCCTTTTTGTCCTATATAGTCATCTCCTAGCCACTCTTGCAATTATGTAGAACACGTGACTGAATTCAGGCAAAAAGAATATAGGGAAAAGTGATATTTTCTACTAATAGTTTGACCATCAGCTTTCCACACAATCTTCCACATTCTCTCTTCCTCCATTTGACAGGTGACTAGAAGAGACTCACTCCCAGGACCCAGAGGAAGAGAGAGTCACAGATGGAACAAGTCTGGTGTCCAAGATGCCAACTAGAGAATAGGACTCCATAAGACCCCAGCTAGAACACTGATATAGGATTAATGCATAAAGAAATAAACAAAATTTTGGGATTCTTTTTATTACAAGCAACCCACATTATACAGATATAAACTTCCCTCTGATTTATCTGCAGTTTTTCACCTTTAGTAAGTACAAATTTAAGAGAGGTATTACTATTAACATATTATAGTGTAAAAAAATCATTGTTAATGTAACTACACTATTTGTTTTGTACACAATATCCTTATTAAGAGACTTGTTTTGACTGAATTATATACAAGTATATTGACTCTGTGAAGCAAAGTCAAATTGAACCTATAATATCTACCTGTTATGTAAATAAAAAGTATAACACATTGCTTTCCATTATCGAGACAATTAACAAACTTATGATTTAATCTTATTTTGGTTTTTCCATGAGATTTTGCTTTGTGCCAAGAATAGGGACTTGGAGCCACCTGATATGTATTGAGTTTCTATTGTAAGTCAGTTCTTGTACATATTTTATCTTATTTAGCCTCACATAAATCTGAGGGATATATATCTATATATATCTATATCTATATAAAATATATGTATATATATGTGTGTATAATATATATATGTGTATATATGTATACATGCATATATGTATATATGTATATGTATGTGTAGACAGACTTGTAATCATTATCATTATATTGAAAATGGCAGGTTTTTTTTCTAGACAGTCCTGATTTACATACAAACACATATATTTGGAAAATAGGATCCTGAAATCTAGTTGGGATGCTTTGACGCCACACCTGGTTTTATTCATACCATTCTTCAGAGACCAAAAATATTAAAAAGGAAAGAACCAAAGTGAGAAGGAAAAAATCCATTATAAATAAACAGCATATATGTCCCTTTTGTTTTCATAGATAACATTTTAGTTTAACCTTCACAAGTAGATTTCCATGAGTTTCTGCAATTGCTAGTCTTCAGTTTACTTCACATATTGCCCTTGTGAGTAGTTTATTAATTTTGACACATTTATACTAACAATCTTTTTTCAATGCTGAATCTAATCTGCATCATCAAATAATGATAACAGACTATTCACTGTGTTGTGCACAGTATTGTACAAGGGCTAACTGGAAAAAAATCCAGCCATTACCAATATTAGAATGGTTGCATGGCTGGATACTTTTTGGACAGCCCTCGTATTTGTTAGATACACATTGAAAGATAAACTGCATGTTGTCAAGAGCTACTGGCAGCAATAAAGACAGGCTATAAGGATAGCAGCCACAAACAGCTGGTAACAAGCTACTACTAATACCAGTTCTGATACAATAAAAATATTCAACTGCCATCTACTGAAGTTCAAGCCCAGTTATGAGTGCCTCCATATTTCAACTCATTTACTCCTTACAATAAGGGTTATGAGCAATAAAACAGTAGGGATTGGGTGACCTAATTCTGATTTTTAGATTGTAAAACAACTTGAAAATTTGAGGCAATTACAGTAAGATATGTGTTCCCAGACCAAGAGAGCCCTAAACTTTATGCTTCATTGAAGTAATTAAGAAAAAAAAAATGATTTTTCAATAGTAAGATAACTCCTCATTTCCCTTAACAGAGTGAGAAATTTGTAAATACACTTACCAGTGCCTAAGTCCAAAAATGTGACAAAAGCAAAAACATTATTATAAACTTCCACTGATTGGAGTTTTGACTACCAAACTCTGAACATTCTATCTAACCTCAAAAGCAAATAGAGACATTTTATAAAACTTAAATTACACATGCATATGTATTAAAATATTTCTTTGCATATATACAAAGAAAGCAAGCTTGGATGGAAATTCAACAAAAGTGTTAATGATGTCCATATCAGAGTAGTGATATTATGGGTACTTTTACTCTCTTTATACATTTTTGTATTACCCAGACTTTTCATGTTTCCTGGGAAATAGTCACAGCTACTCTCTTGTGAATTTACCACTCCCTTTAAATAGTTACTTCTGCTTATTCTTTTCCTAAAGGGAGAAAAAGAGTCATTAGGCAACAGCAGAAGTGTATTCTATCCCTCTTTTGGTTTCCATTTTCTTATGAAGTTGAAATTTCAGCAATCGAATCATTATGCATTTATTAAGGTATATTTTAATTTTGGAGCATCTGGGAAACCCAGCCCTGACAGACAAGTTGTATGTCAAGCCTTGCACCCTTGGAACAGTAAGGGCAGTACACAGAGCAATTTGTTTTTATTTAAATTGATTTATGGTGAATTACTGACCACCTAAAAGTGATCAAATAAAGAGAATAGTGACATATGGAGCCAGAAAATGGATATATATATATGAATTATCTAAATATTTTTTATAATTATTTCATCTTAGAATTTCCTTTGAAAGGTAAAGTCATAATAATTATGATATAGTTTAGGGCACTTTATTTTATATGTGAGACAGAGATAATTTAGTGCACAAATCATTGGTTAACTATTTTTCTCTCTCAGTGGTTGAACCAGTAATAATTTGGGTCCCTCTTCCAGGTCTTGGAAGTGGACAGGCAAAGAGAAATAAAAATGAAGAAAGAAGAAATATAGAGAAACACATGAGCTGGGGTAAC
>PVKE010014478.1:19090-34995 GCA_004027555.1 Craseonycteris thonglongyai
GAGAGAGAGAGAGAGAGAGAGAGAGAGAGAGAGAGAGAGAGAGAGAGAGAGAGAGAGAGAGAACACTGAACTGGGCCGGGGCCGGGACTTGATCCTCGGTCCTTGATCCTCGGTCCTTGGCACTGTAAAGTGAGCGCTTAACCCACTGAGCCATCCCGGCTTCCCCTCATGACAGAATCTTGCCTGGTGACCAGGATGAACGTATGGCAACCGGGCAAGCAGAGAACAAATGTATGGACAAAAAGTACATCTTGGTCTATTATATCTAATAAATAGAAATCTGTTCCCCTTTGTAATTGCCTGATATAAGAGCTCTCATTACTATCAAACTGCATATATTGGAGGATTAGCCTCTAATTCAATAGCCAACTCAAAAGTCCATTGAGGAAAGAATCACAAAAGAATAATAAATTATTTTTTTAAATGAAAGACTTTTTTTTTTTGGCTAAAAATTACATAAAAATTAGCTTAGGGGAAGGCAACCCCAACACCACAGATATATTTAACTTACAATCTTTTCTTCAAATCCAAACACTCCAAATGGAGAATCATTTTGTGGAATAACAACAGTTACCACGACATCATCACCCAGTCTGCCACCTCCAGTCACCCTGAACAAGGAAATACTAAATGTCTCCATGAGTTCAAATTCAGCATCGTCAGTGATGGTGATTTCTATTATTGCAGTAACCTTTGAAAGAAAAAGAAAGCAGAAAAAGGAGAAAGAGAAAGAAGTGAAGGAGGATAAATGTAATAGTAATTTTTCATCATGTACAGTTTAATTTTTAATTAAAACTTTAAAACAAAGTACAAAAGAAAAGTACAGGTGGGAGTGGGCACCAGCATTATGGACACACTCAATAGTTTGGTGGTTACCTGGAGAGGGGGGAGGAGAGGAGAGGAAGAGTTGTGGGGCGAGGTGGGTGTAGGCTCCAGATATATGGTGGTGGAGGGGGAGCTGATTCTGGGTGGTGGGCACATAATGCGATGCATGGGTGATGTGATGTGGACTTGTACATCTGGAAACTAACTAATTGTTACCAACCAATGTCACCCCAATAAATTTAACAATAAAAAAAAAAAAGAAAAGTACAGAATTTTTGCCTGTTTTATTTTCATAATACCATTTAAAAGTCACATATATTTATAGTATTTCAAATTCAGACATTTACAGTCTATATAAAAATTTATATAAAGAAAATTATATATGTAATAAAATATAGTGCTATTTATACATACAAAAATCAATGAACTCTTATTCTTGAACAAAAATATTTAAAAGGCCATGTATGCTCTACCAGCCATTGTACAAATATGAATTTTAGTATACTCAGTACTAATATTATATGATATTAAAATGGTACCATACAAATTATTATTATATTCTGCAATTAGAATCAATCCCTTTGGTTTCAAATATTGTTCTTTTAATGTAGAGAAAAAGACAGGCAGGAAGAAAACCCAAATTTGTTGTTCTTAAAGATTTTGTTCATTTGTCTGAGTCTATTTAAAATTTTTTTTTATAACTTATAAATAAATAAAACTTGGTACTACTGCTAATTTCATATTGGTAAAAAAAAAAAAATGCCCCAGACAAAAATTCAGTACTTTGACACAGACATTTACTAGAAAATGAAATTTTTCTACTTAAGTCCTCCTAAAATTTTTAATTTAAGAACAGAGAAAAGTGAGAAACCCAGATGTCACACTTGGAGAGCCAGAAACCTGAACAAAATCAAATCCTAAAATGGAAGCTTATTCAAATGTCTGCATGTCAAATCTATACTATAGACTACAGAGCACCCTATCACGTGAAATTTAGTAATAATGATTATCTTAAGGGTGCTGCTAACAAAGAGGACTTCAACCTCATGCACAGAATAAAGGGCTTATAATATAACTAAAGTCAGAAGGCTACTTCAATGAGTAATCAATTTATTGTTTCTGCTTTTAATGTAAAAATATGAATTTTCCCTCCTTTCAATAGAAAACGTTTTAAGTTCTAAGTTTGTTAAAAACTCATGGTTTCTGGTATTAACAACAGTAGGTCTCTATATGTAGGTAACTATAGGTCTGTATGCTTATTTCTCAGCTATATTTACCACTCCACTAGGACAGTAAATCAGAAGCTGATGCACACTATGCAAATTTGTCTAGGCAAAATCAGACTTCATATAGATTGATGCTGCTGTCTGAATTTACCAATATTTTCATGGTGGTTTGCATGGTTTTTCCACTTATTGATTTAATGGTTTGTGACACATTATTCTTACGTATTAAAAAATGCCCAGTTTGGGGGAGCCAGGATGGCTCAGTGGGTTAAGCACTCACTTTGCAACCCTGGGGACCGAGGATCGAATCCCAGCCCCGGCCCGTGTGGACCCATATGCTGAACTGGGGAGTGCCCCCAGTTCTGTTCTCAACGGGGTGAGACCCCGGCCCAGGGTAGCCCCGTGCAGCCCCGTGCACACCTATGGAATGAAACTATGTGGAAAAAACCAATGATGTGCAACTATGGAGACTGTTCTGGGCCCTCCCTGTTCTCTCTGTCTCTGTATTTCTCTCTCTCTGTCAAAAACAATATAAATAAATCTTAAAAAAAAAATGCCCAGTTTGCCAAGCTTATAATTCTTATAGAATATTTTGTAATTATCAAGATTGATTGACCTAAATCTAGAATATTGTTTTCTAATTTTTTCCAATTTTAAGTATTTTGTTCCTTTTCTATCATTTTAGTCTTCTTTTTAATCTAAAAAAAAAAAAATTGAGACATTAAGTAATAAATGTGCATGTTTTTAGTTCAAATCCTAAATAAATACCTGTGTTTGCAAGCAGTAATAAATAAAAGAACCAGGGGATAACGGGATGGATGGCGCACAGTGAGTTAAGCACTTGCCTTTTAGCCCTGGGTCTGAGGATTGAATCCTGGCTCCAGCCTGTGCAGACCCATATGCTGAACTGGGGTGTGGCTCCCAGTTCAGTTCTTGCCAGAGTGAGCTTCCCATGTGGGAGGCCCCTAATTCCGCCCCCAGCTTGCTGAGGTGTGCCTCCCATGCAGAAGGCCCCTGGCTGGTTTCCCACCCTGTGAGGCCCCTGCCACCTAACTGAGTGAAATGAAACTACGGGATATAGAAAACTAATGACGTACAACTATGGAGGCTGCTCTGGGCCCTCCCCCTTCTCTCTGTCTCAGTCTCTCTCTCTGTCAAAAACAATTTTAAAAAAAGAAATAAAAGAACTTAAAATTAACAGGAATAGTCTAATTCATCAGGTAGTTTTTAAATATGATTTTAGATACCCCTAAGTCAATTATTATCTTATTTTTAACTTCTATTTAAAATAGAATCAGGTGGGGAAGTCAGAGAATGGTGAGATTCTTGCCTATTTCATGCTATCTTCCTATATTCACTAATTAATTATAAGTTAACTAACAATATTTCTGTTTGGCTTAACATAGAAATTTAGAATACATTTAGCAATCACTATTGAACATTATTTGGTGGATACCTATAAAATGTTTTAAGTATAACCAAAAAATACTAGTATGTTCACAACCAGCATACCTGTCTATCTGCAAACTGAAGAATCCCATGAGATGGCTTAAAGTCTTCCAGGCTGGCACTGTCCAGTGTTGCTTTCCAAAACACATTTACTACTCCAAAGCTTCCAGCCAGCCGGACTACAGGAACTTGGAGAATGTTCAGGGGTGGCGGCACCTCATAGGCAGAAATAACTCCACCAGCATCCTTTCAATAAAGAATATAAGTTAAAATTCAAGACAAAAGTAACTCTTGTAAGTCATCACTTCCTAAGATTATTATAGCTACTTATAATTCTTATAATTTACTCTTCAATGCAGAATTGGATAGAAGTATGCATAACAGGTCTTCAGACCTCTTACATTTAATGTAATTTAAATAAACTTAATATCTTGGTCTAGCTCAAAAAAATTTATCTATATGACAAATTTTGAGAAATATTTATAAAAACCTGTAAGCAAAGCCTCTTGTTTTACAGAAAATATACAGCACTAGCCAAATCAGCAGATACAAGCTTCTATATTACTATAAATATATGAAATTTAATCTCACTCTGGTAACATGTAATGTAAAAATTCCTCTGGGATCATCATTTTCTTCAATTATTATCTCAACTATTTCCATCCCAGGCCTCCGCAAACGTGGCTGTCCTACAGAGAAGTCAGAGTTCACCAGGTACACTTTTGTGATGTTGACAATAAATCCTTCCTCCAATTCAGGAATTTCATCCTGTGGGTGGGGAAGCAAGGAACAAGGAGCAGTGGTGTTTTGTTTTTTAAAACATATTGAATTAGTACTGGAAATCAGATATTTTCAGTGAGGAACAAATGACCCTCCACAGAAATGGGCAGCTCAATCACACATATAAAAAGATTCCTTTTTGATTTTGATACATGCTCACTGACAAGTTCAGAATCTTCGGGGATATTCAAGCTTAATGGTGATGTTTCAATGGAAGCCTCATACTCATTAGTAGGTAAAAATAATTAAAAAAAACTCTGTCCTGCATTTTTTACCATATCCCATTGAATATGTTTTATGTATATTAGGAGAAACTAGTAATATATGCTACATGCATCTGAAGAGTTAAAGTTCTAGACTTGTAACTGTAGACATAATCCAAAATATAACTTTTTAAAGACTGTTACTTTATTTTTGAATAAGTAATAAAATATTTCAAAAATAGAAAGAATATATAGTGAAAAGGAAAGAAAACTTTCATACTGCCTTATCCTTCATGTTTTTCCTAGAATGTCCTCTCCAGAAGCCACTATTATCTAATACCACTAATACTGTAACACTAATAATATTATATAACATTTATTTAATAAAGTATGCTATATAGTTAGTACATATAGTACTATAATATATAATTATATTTAATTACATATTATTGATAACATCATTAACCACTTTTGGTTTCTAAGCATCGATAGAAGAAAGACAGGGCTAAAACAAGATCAAAACAATGTGAAAACTAATCTTGATTCAAGTATTTGTATCATTTAATGAAAATACTGCCCTATCAAACCAGCAATAAAAATAACTAAATTGACTTGGGCATTTTACTTACTCATTTATTCATTAAAACAAGTAACCAACCCACAAAACAGTAGATCCAATCAGACATATCATATTCATTGCAGCCTAGACTCACCGGCAAAATGGCAACTTTGACATAAGTTCCTTTTATGTTTTCTTTTATTATTGTTATTGTTTCTTGTAGCACATAATCTTCATTCTCAGTAGCTTGATTATTGGCATGCAATAAGAAATTGGGTTTCGCTATCAAGTGGATAGCAATGTCTCCAAGTAGTCCTTTATCTCGAACAATTTGTAATTGAAGAATGGTGATGTTCTCTGTGAGACAGACATGCCTCAAGTAAATAAGCCTTCCTATTTGCTATAGATAGATGCTATTCTAAACACTTAAAATGAAACTTTCTGTACACTCCCTTTCAAATAGCTAAAGAAAGAAAGGTGAAACAAAGATGGTGTATACTGCAAAGGGGTATGTTGAGCTTGTTCCAGCTGTCTTTATAAGTTGTACTAAGAATCACCATACATGGCTAGCATTATATCCTAGTTCTAAACCCTCACTTCTAGTTCTCTGACACACTCTCCTATGTTGCACATCACACACTTTAACAGAAATTGCTGCAAATCTTAGGAAAATGCATATGTGAAGCTTAAGCATAGGTGCTAATTATAAATGCTAAGATTCTTTAAAAATGAAAAATTAAACACCAATGTCATTATTTATAATAACACCAAAACCATCATCTAATAACCAATCATTAGAAGAAAAAACTTTGGTTTTATACTGAGATGACCACCACAAGACTCACAGTATTTGACAGCACCTATTGTTTATTTCTTAGGTTTTTGAAATTTAATTTGCCATATTAAAAAAAAAAAATGCTTGCCAATCTTCCTTACTAGTCTGTGAGTTTCTGATGACCAAATACCGTGTCTGTTTCCAGAACACACAGCACAATTTCTGACACTTACTAGGAACTTCAGAAACTGTTAAATAAATAAATGAACAGATCATTTAATTTTAAGTCTACTGCTTGTGTTCCTATATATATAGAAATGTAAAGGCCCAGGTGTATAATTACATGTCACTTTTTCCAACAACTATTTAAATGAAAGATCCTGGAGAAATGTCCATATTCCTACCCAAATTTTAGAACCTATACATAGCATATTCTAAAAACATACATATTATACCTATATATAATCTTTTATTCAAATAAGTCAAATGACCTTTATCTACAAAAATACATTTATCCTACAGTTGATATAAATATTTATTTAGGCAAAGATTTCAGCAATAAGCTCAAAGTAAATAGGAACTGACATTTATACTTCACTGAAAAAAAATATTCTAGTTACTGCTTTAGGTTTAACAATTAGTACATGGAGTACCATATGCATTTCTCTGTGTTGCTTCCTATAACTAATGAAAATCTACAGAGAGGAAATCTGACTTAGGAAAGAGAACAGATAAATAAAGAATGAAAAAGAGAAAGTAAAATAAACATCAATTTTCTCTACTGCAATGATTTACTAAAATATTAATATTTCTGTTATAATAGCAATGTCTCAAAAAACTAAAAGTATTTTCGATATTATTACTGATTGCTTATATGATCACAAAATTCAATGAAACTCAAATGGATTATAACCTGTCAAACTGAAAAAATAAATAAAAAAAGAAATGTACATCCCTATTAAGTACTAGAATTAAATTATTCAATAACAGTTTCTAGAACCTAAAAAACATTTAAGATTTACCTTTAGGCTCTGCTACTCTAATGAAGAGAGACTCAGCATGCCAGCCCACCAAGCCATAGGGTGAATCACTGGGCAGAGTGGTTATCACAGACTTCTTTTTTTTCTGATCAAAAGTAGCACCTTTTGATGGGTCTTCAACCCCTTCTGTAGTTATACGGATGAGTGTTACGATCACAGTTTCTGATAACTCTGGTACATCATCCGCAAGAATAGTCAGAGTAATGGTAGACAGTGCCTGGCCTTCAGAAAATGAAATCTAAAATTTTAAAGAAAGATGTTATTTATTTTTTAATTATCACTGTGCAGTAAGAATATCCGAAGGTTAGATTTTTCTTTTGATACAGGCCACAACTTAAATAACAAGATATTTAAGGAACATAATATCTATTCATATTAAGTGGAAGATTAAGAAAAAAAAAAGAAGGTAAACCATTACCAAAATTTAAGCTAATAAAACAAATAGACAAATTGCAATATCCTGCCACCTATATTCTATTGAAATACAGAGTACATAATCTCTCTTGGGGAATCTAAGACCCAGATGACATACATAAAGATTAAGAAGGTATCATGCAATTTAAACATTTTTCTCTACAAATTTTTGCTAGGATTGCTATTTCACTTGACTAAACTATTATAATAGAGGTAGAGAAAAAAAGGAAGAGGGACAAATCAGAAAATCTCTCTTCTTCTTTCAAATCTCTAACACCTGAAGTTTCAAATTTGAATTTGCTAAAAAGCATCTGAAGTTCTTTCTGATAGGGCTTCTGTCTGTTTCTTGAATGTCGTTTACCACTGTTCCCCATCCCATGCCTTATTCTCATTCTCCAGCAATGTGGCAACAAACAATTTAAAATTATTCAAATTAGTATTACAGGCCTATTTCGATAACCCTTATCTCTTCACCTTGAGAAGGTATATGAGCACATAAACTCAAGAGTTTCACTAAATCAGAAGCCAGAAAACTACTGTCCTTCGGCCAAACCCGGTTTTTATAAAAGGAGTTTTACTGGAACACAGAAAAACTCATTCAGCTACATACTGCCCATTGCTGCTAGATTGCTACTTAGGCAAAGCTAGGAAAGACACCATATATCCCCCAATGTCTAATGTATTTGCTAGCTGGCCCTTTACAGAAAGAGTTTACTGACCTTTGGGTAGAATAATTCTTCCAAAATTACAGACTATACTTAAGATACTATTATGTATTTTAATTGAAAATAATTTTAAGCATGTTTACATAAGAAATATTCATTGGAATACATTATAATTTCAGAACATACAGAACCCAAGAAATACAACTTTTAGTTATTATAGCTTGCATAAAATAAATATTCAATGAAATAAAATTTGTCATGTTACTCTTAAGATACTGAAGCTCTAATCACCTTTCAAATGATAAAGACACCTAGAAATAATATACACATGTAATGAAAACTCTTCAGAAAAATTTTTGAGCAAAACACAGGGATCAATTTATGAAACCCAAGACAAGTCAAGGAGACAACCCATTTCCCCATTAGGAATTAAAGTCTCCTTAAATCCTCTTTTTGTGAGTCTTCTACATTTTTGGCCCATTCTTATTCCTTGGTTGAACATGTGGCCCAATTTCATACTGTATCATACAACACAGATAACGTGGTCCTGTTTTTCAGGTATCTTCTTGGGGCTGATGTATCCGTCCCCCAGCTGCTGGGAATAACAACTTCCCAGTTTCTCATTGGG
Source organism: Craseonycteris thonglongyai (assembly GCA_004027555.1). Taxonomy (NCBI): domain Eukaryota; kingdom Metazoa; phylum Chordata; class Mammalia; order Chiroptera; family Craseonycteridae; genus Craseonycteris; species Craseonycteris thonglongyai. Next base: position 27,655 of record PVKE010014478.1, read on the forward strand.
AACTGCCTTCAGCTGCAGCAACTGTTCCACCCAAGGTTATGTTCCACCCATAGGGTGACAAAAGGTCAAAGACAACTAAAACAGGGTTGCAACATCTCAACCCCTTGCCCCAAATGAAACAACTCCAAGGACCAGTTCGGCGTCAGAATTCCCTCATAGGCTGACCCTCAGATGCAACCACCTGTGGATCAACTTCTCCATCTGCACATTCTTAACTTCCTCACTTTTTTAGAGGTATCACTTCCCAATAAACTTTTCATCTCAAAGTCCATTTACAAGAAATTCATCCTATATCATGCAACAATTCTGTTCTACTTTTTCATACATCTGGCTATTTCACAAAAAAAACTGTTTCCTATTTATCACTTTCATTTTACCCAAATCTTGAAACCACATTTCTATCTCCAGTTTAAATGGTTTTATCTTTCTGAAAACGTAATACATCCACATTTTGGCCAACTGATGTATTGAACCTCAAAAGGGATAATTTTATAGATCATTCCGGTATTATAGAAAAGGACAATAGTAAAGTCGCAGGCTATAAAATCACTGTCCCAAACTCAACTGCATTTTTATATGCCAACAGTGAAACTTTAGAAAGAGAGATGAGAAAATCCATTCCCTTTGCCATTGCAAACAAAAAAATGAAATACCTAGGAATAAATTTAACAAAGAACATGAAGGACTTATACACTGAAAACTGTAAGACACTGTTAAAAGAAATTAAAGAAGACACAAAGAAATGAAAAGACATTCCATGTTCATGGATTGGAAGAATCAACATAGTTAAAATGGCCATACTCCCCAAAGCAATATACAGATTCAATGCCATTCCCATCAAAATCCCACAGTCATTCTTTCAAGAAATAAATTTTAAAATCATCAAATTTGTATGGAACCACAAAAGACCACAAATTGCAAAAGCTATCCTAAGAAAAAAGGATAAAGCTGGGGGCATCTCACTGCCTGACTTTTGTCTGTACTACAAAGCCTCAGTAATCAAAACAGCTTGGTACTGGCAGAAAAACAGGCACACGGACCAATGGAACAGAATTGAAAACCCAGAAATAAACCTAAAAATTTATGGACAGATTATTTTTGATAAAGGAGCGAAAAATATACAGTGGGGAAAAGAAAGCCTCTTCAGTAAATGGTGCTGAGAAAAATGGAATAACACATGCAAAAAAGCTGAATGTGAACTGCGATCTCTCACCATATACCAAAATTAACTCAAAATGGATTAAAGACCTCCAAATAAGAAAGGAAACAATAAATTGCATAGAAGAAAACATTGGCACTAAACTTATAGATCTGAGATTCAGGGAGGACTTTATAAATCTGACCTCAATGGCAAGGGAAGCAAAAGCACAAATAAACAAATGGGACATTATCAAGCTAAAAAGCTTCTGCACTGCAAAGGAAACCATCAACAAAGCAAAGAGGCAACCAACCAACTGGGAAAAAATATTTGCAAACAATGCCTCTGATAAGGGGCTAATATCAAAAATATACAAAGAACTTGTACAACTCAACAAGAAAAAAATAAGCAATCCAATTAAAAAATGGGCAGATGACCTTAACAGACACTTCTCTCATGAAGACATCCATATGGCCAACAGATATATGAAAAAATGCTCCACTTCACTAGCAATTAGGGAGATGCAAATAAAAACCACAATGAGATACCATCTTACACCTGTTAGAATGGCTATAATCAACAAGACAAGGGATAACAAGTGCTGGAGAGGCTGTAGAGAAAAAGGAATCCTCATACACTGCTGGTGGGAATGTAAACTGGTACAACCACTATGGAAGGCTGTATAAAGATTCCTCAAAAAATTAGGAATGGAATTACCATATGACCCAGCAATCCCTCTACTGGGTATCTACCCAAAAAACCTGGTAACCTTAATCTGCAAAGATGTCTGTACGCACATGTTCATTGCATCACTGTTCACAGTGGCCAGAACATGGAAACAACCAAAATGCCCTTCAACAGATGACTGGATAATGAAGTTGTGGTACATTTACACAATGGAATACTACTCAGCAATAAGAAAAGATGAAATATAGTAATTTGTGACAACATGGATGGACCTTGAGACCATCTTATTAAGTGAAATAAGTCAGACTGAAAGAATCAGGAAACATATGACCTCACTCATAGGTGGATTACAAAACTGAAAGTAACAAAGACACAGAGACCTATGGACACACTCAATAGCTGAATGACTGCCTGAGGGAAGGGGGGGAGGGAGAGTGGAGAGGGGAGGTGGGAGTGGGCACCAACCTTATGAACACACTCAATAGTTTGGTGGTTACCAGAGGGAAGGGGAGGAGGGGGGAGGGACCGTTGGGGTGGAAGGAGAAGCAGGAGTGGACACTGGATATATGGTGATGGAAGGAGAGCCAATTCTGGGTGGTGAGCACATAATGCATAGGTGATGTGATGTGGACTTGTACATCCGGAAACTGTCTAATTGTTACCAATCAATCCCAACCCAATAAAGTTAACAAACAATAAAATTAAAAAATAAAAAGAAAAGGACAATAACACAACAACTAAACTAACCTTAAATTATATCCCTCTCTATCTTGATAAATAGAAATCCAGTGCTGACATGGTCAAACTCAAAACTCATGGTCAAATTCATCCATAAGGCAGGGTATGGTGCCATGCATCCGTAGTAACCACAATTTAAAAGCGACTCTCCTATTATCTTGTAAATTACATACCACTCCTGAGGTAGGAAATATATCACTAATACTTCCATCAGCTTCCCATGTTACAGTTACACGACCATATGTTCCTTTTAAGCGTTCAACATTCAAGGTTACTAGGCTATCTTGTTCCATTTCTTCCACTTGCTTATATAATGAATTCTGAAAAATACACAGAAAGTCACAAAGGGTTATTTGAAATTACCTAAGCAAACTTTTTTAAATTTCATTTTATGCACTTACAAACTTCACTGTACTAAGTATAATAATATGATATATTAAGTGAAAAAAATAGTTAAAAACAATAATATAGGATGACTATAATTTTAGTTTAAAACATGCATGTTTCAATAAGTAAAAAAGCTAAGTTGAAGTAAACTAAAATGTAGAATTTTAGACTTTTTTGTCTTCTTAGTTCTGTATTTTTCAAATTTTCTTCAATGAACATATATTAATTTTTATAATTGGAAAGTATGTTCTCTTCTGAAATTATTATACATAGTATTTTTTTTTAAGTTTGTAGAACATAGAGTCAGGAGAAGAGGGTAACCTGTAGAACTTCTATGTGTAACCTCTGGTAATCTTTCTAGGTCTTTATTTGTAATTGTAAAATAAGTGTTTATTCTACATGGTCTCCAAAGTCCCATCGAAACGTAATGATGTCATGAGAATTGGGGAGTTCTTTCTGATCATTTACAAATGTCTCCTATCCTTCAGTTCATATTCTGTGAACTCTTTTTACAAGCTGTCCTGTTTCCATCAACAGTGTTTCATCCTAAGTTCATGGTTCCTACCATATTTCCAGCAGAAATATGTTTCCCATGTATTAGAACCACTTACTCTCTACTTCTTATCCATAGTTTCTAGCTCTTTCCTTTTGTTCCAAATGGATTTCTACCGCTGTGTGACTATAACAGTTCTCATCTAACACTTGTAACATAACATCTCTTGTCAGCCATTTAATGAACTTTTCCTGAAAATTAATACTCCAAAGTATCTCATCTTACAATACTCCTGGTTTCTCTATAGGCAACAAAGCAAAAATATGGAGCATAAATATTTTTACAAATCTTTCCAGTTAGATTTTTCCTGGCTTTTTACTATGGTAATCTGAAGAGATATCACCATTAATTTCTTAAAATTTCTACTCAGACTGCTAATTTGAATAGACAGACTATCCTATAACAATATTTTACACATTTTAACACAACATTACAGATGTTACATAGTAATAAAATCTTGCTCAAGGCAATCAAACATTCCTGCAGAGAATGCTTTGATTTTAAAATATGCATATAATTTATTCATGAAAGACAATGCCTTTTTAAAACAGAAGCCTCTCTCTGGCTCCATGTCCTCTAATAACAAGGGTTAGTGAAATAAAGATTTAAGACAAACCAAAAATATTCAAGAAACTCACATTATCTACTAAATCTCATCTTAGAATGAGGCTGTCCAGACACAAGAAGCCTATATTGAGGAATTTTGCATGGACTGAAGAAACACAGAACACTATCTATCAATAAGAATTAAACCATAGTGAACTTAAGTCTCTAGAGCAATTGTGGATCAAGCTTCATAAAGAGAAATCTATATTGATTAAATGGTTGAGGAACAGAATGTACTCTCCATCTGCAGCAAGCTTCTGGGTGAGAAGATGGAACTGAGCAACAGGGCATCTTGCTCTTGCCCTCCATTTTGTTTTCTGACATATTTCTAGCATCTGAGGCAGTTTCTGATACACAGTAGGTATCTGTTCAATATCGGCTACATAAGTGAATGAAGGAATGAATGAGTTACCAAGTGCTAGCCAACAAGACATAAAAGTTTCTAGAGGCTTTTGAGAAATTTATTTCTTCCACTGATAACCACATAAAGCATCTCACTCCCCCTACTTAGACCTGAACAAGAAAGTAATAGCCCTAACAATAACATCAGCTTTCAAACACCCACATGAAGGATTAAAATCAGCTTTGCATTAGAAAATTGGAGATTAAAAAAAAAAAATCTGAGCCATAGGATTACAGTAGAGTATCCAACTAACCCTGAAGCCCACTTTCCCCTGTGGACATGCTCTTGAGCTAGTTTGGATAGGTTTTCCTTACTTGCAAAATATTTCCGAGAAACACACATGACAGCTGCACCTATGACTCTAGTTATGAATTAAGATACACCCTACAAACAGCACTAAATAATGGGTTCCTTTTGCTGTTTGTTAAAGAAACATGAAGTCTGGGCAAGTCAAACTGGGAGTGTTTGCATAATTCTCTTTCCTCAGCAGAAAGCATCTCCGTGTGTACAGTGCATGTACAAATACAACCCCCTTCAATACATAGAAATAATAATGGCATCATAGGACAATAATGTATTTGTAGGTGACATATGTAATGACACAGTGTCTAGTGTGTTTGTAATCTGCTTTTTCATTACCCTCTGGAAACAGAACTAATAGCAGATTAAAACTCGGAGACCAAGGCCCACCAGTAATGTTTCAAATTCAATTTTATCAAAGGAATCAATACAAGAAATAAAGTGTAGGACATGCTGACCCAGAGATTCCAGTGTAAATTGCAAGACATCAGCAGAATTCACCTTAGAATGCACAGTAGGGGTAACACAGGGAAAAGGAAGGGAGGCTTAAGGTGCTCAAAGTATAACTCACTGAGTGCATATAAATACAGTGAATAAATCATTTTGACTTCTAAGTGTGAGATCTTTGGTATCATTACCTGAGCAAATCCGACAACTCCATAGGCATCATCATTAGACAGAATAGTTATTTTTACATAACCATTAACACCAATCTCTGCTCCTCCTTTGGGATTTTTAAGCTGAACTCTGAAAGTTTCTTCCTCCTCTGGAACTGTATCATCAAGGATATTTACTGCAATTACAGCTTCTTTGTCACCAGGTTCAAATATCAGTTCACCTGAACTAGCATAAGAAATATGTATAAAATAAGTCTACTACAACAAATTGAAAACATATACATAGTAGATTACTCATAAAATGTTCATAACATTGACTGACATTATAAGTTTGGAAAAAAAATCAAATTTCATAATTAAAATTCTAATAGAAAATGTTCACAGAATATGAACTTGGTAGTATAACTATTATAAATATGGATAAAAAACAAATTTTTGGCTTAGAAATGGCTCTCATATTTTGTATATATTTTCAGTCACTAAATAAAACTTAGAAATTTGGTGCCATATAAAACTATGGTGAGAATAAAGACCGTCAGCATAAAATGTTGAACCTACCTAGGAATAAAGTCAGACTGGCTTGAGATGTAGGCCAGCTCATATATGTGTGAATGGGTGGCTCCCACCAGAGCAATTAAATTCTTGCTTGAATTAAGGGACCGTACTGTAACAGAAGCTGCATCATGAGCAGAAGGTGCTTCCAGAATAAAAGAGAACTGATTTAGCTCGGAATTCCAGCAGTAAAGAGCAGACACAGCTTGGCCAATAAGAAGTATGTGGACTGCAGGAAGAAAAGGCAACTAGAATGAAATATAAATTGTTATCTCACATGCTCCCTACAGCAGTACCATGGCAAAATCTCTCCAACTGCCAAAATTCCATTTTGACTTCTGAAATAACTATATGAGGGCTGTCTGGAAAAAATCCAGCCATTGTTAATATAATGAGAATAATTACATGACTGGATACTTTCTAGACAGCCCTCAGATTACTCAATTTCTGAAGTAACTGAATGTAAATAATAATTTTTAAATGCTGTCAAACCATCAAGTCAGCCTGACAATGTACCCATAAATCAGTTAAAAAAGAAATCAAATAGATTTTGAACTCTTTTAGATTTACCTCAATATTTATTAATTAGATAACATGCTAGGATATTTTTGAAAGGAAAGACTGCCCATAATATTAGCACTAAATATTTCATTTTTGTATTTTTCTTTCCAGTTACTACCCATATAAATTCATAACTGATGTAGTTATAAAGTCTACATATAAAAATTAATTTAAAAGTTTCATACTGTTAATAGTATACATATTCATACACTGTATATAGTTTTGTGTTGCTACATAGAATGCAAATTTATAATTTTCACACAGAAAATCTATATGACTGATCTTAAAATATATTTAATAATTTCCCTACATTGGATGCTTATCATTTTTTATTTAATTTTATTAGTATTAATTAGAGATCCAGTTCTTCATTTTAATTATCGTCATTTAATCATTTCTTAAAGGCAGCTAATTAGGCCAAGGGATATGAAGAAATTTATAATGTTGGAATATATTCTACCAATGATTTTTGAAATGTTATTAGGAAACAATGGTTTTAATAGTTCCAAGTCAAAAAGGAACCCTCATACACTGCTGGTGGGAATGTAAACTGGTACAACCACTATGGAAGGCTGTATGGAGATTCCTCAAAAAATTACAAATGGAATTACCGTATGACCCAGCCATCCCACTACTGGGCATCTACCCAAAAAACCTGAAAACCTTAATCTTTAAAGATGTTTGTACCCGCATGTTCATCGCAGCACTGTTCACAGTGGCCAGAACATGGAAACAACCAAAATGCCCTTCGATAGATGACTGGATAAAGAAGATGTGGTACATTTACACAATGGAATAC
>PVKE010014479.1:0-34893 GCA_004027555.1 Craseonycteris thonglongyai
GGAAGGATGACACTTCCCTGCCTCACTGTATCGGCCTTGGGCATATGACTAAGGCAACCTCCTCTGGAATGACATATCTCCACCCTTTTGACCTCGAGATTGTCCATAAAACTTGCTTTAATTGATGCAATGGTAACAGGAGTGATGTGTGCCTCCTCTAAGCAGAAGCTTTAGAAGTCACCACATGGTTAGGAGAGAAAAATAAGTTTCCTTCTACCTTCGAAGTTCTAGGCTGGCACCTACAGGGCCCGGCAGAAATAACGCCCTTTATTAAGTAGTATAGCAAAATCATATATGCTTATAATTTTATAAAAGATTTATTATAGATTACCAGCTCATAAAATGTATATAACGAAGGAGATTTAAAAAAAATTGAACAAAAATTGTGTTAATATATTGTAGGGAAGAAAAAGTAATTTTAATTTTCCTTCTACCTTCCTGAGTTCTTAGCTGAGACCCTTATGATAAAATACATATTAAAAAAAGAAGAACAAAAGCTTATTAACATGTGTACCTCATGTATACATGAGAGACACCCAGGAGAAGATGAGTAACTCTTAGAAGTGATTTAGAATTCAGACTTAACAACCACAACAACAAACAACTAATGGGCACAGTCAGTAATTTAGTGGAAGGGGACATCAAATATATGGTGATGGAAAGAGAACTGACTCTGGGTGGTGAACACATAATGAAACAAATAGACGATGTACTGTAGAATTGTACACCTGGAACCTATGCAATTTTTACTAACCAATGTCTCCCCAATACATTTAAAAAGAAAAAGAGCTTCCCCCCCCCCCCCCCATTTATTTAAAGGAAGAATTCAGGCTTAAATATCATCTTCAGCTAAAGACAAAAGAAAGTTGTGGAGAGACCAGTTATGGGGAGGTGATGGGAAAGGTTTGTTATGCAGATTAAAGTCAGTGCCTTCTCCATTGATAAAGACCTCCAGAGATTAACCTTTGCCCTTCCTGGTAGAGAGAGGTGAGACACCTTTGTAAATTTATGTCCTGCTTTTAGGCAAATACAGGGTGGGCAGAGAGCTTTCTTGTGTCTGCTTCTTATCAATTCAGTTCAAAATAACCCTTCTGGGGGATGCTAGGACAGTTTAGCAGCTGAGAACTTGCCTCCCAATCGTGGGGTCTGGGGATCGATTCCTGGGCCCAGCCCATGCAAACCCACACGCGGAACTGCTGCGCAACTGGTAACAGCTGGGATGGCTCAGCAGCAAAGGTTCTTGCCTCCCACATGGAAGGCCCCCAGTTCAGTTTCCACCTCGTGCAGCCCCCACATCCACCTGCGTGAAATGAAACTATGTCACAACTAATGACTACAGCTATGGAGACTGCTCTGGGCCCTCCCCCTTCTCTCTCTCTCTCTCTCTCTCTCTCTCACTTCTCTCAAACAATAAAAGAAAATCTTTAAAAAGTAGTAATAATAACCCTTCTGCCAAAGTGGCCTATTTTGCAACACTTAACTAGCATCAGCTTGGTTCCCAGAAAGAAGAGCACTCAGAGCAGAGCTACAGATAGCCTACAGTGTGGCATGAGCAGGAGCTGAACTTTAAAACCACTGACGCTTTGGAGTTGCTGGTTACCATCGTATAACTTAGCCTACATTGACGGCTATACCTGATTGTCAACTGAGTTTTTCTTATATCTAAAGGGAGCTTTTATGCATTGAAATAAATAGGTTGAGTTTCAGCTTATATTTTATATACTTAAATTACATATTTTGAAATAATTTTAAGCCTTTAAACGTGTTATTTACAAAGTGAATAAATTCTGTATTAATGTTTTATTATCCAATTTGATTTTATTTTGGTTAATGCCCACTTGGCTTATAAATTTGCTACAGGACACTCAAATGTTTATCAAACTATTTAAGTTTTAGAAATTTTAAAGTACAGTCTATCACATTTGACTTTGTCAAGCCCTTAGTCAACATAAGAAACGTCTAAACCTGTAGAGAACTTTAATGAGTCTGTGTGAGCCAAACTGATCACAATTGCCAGGAAACAACATCTCAACAGATTAAAAAAATGCTCCAGAGAGTGGCACTTTTGCAGCTTATTTTATACATTGGAATGAAAGGAGAAAATATTAGGAGGGTTATATGAAATCCATTGGTGGTAGATTAAGGGACTAGGAAAAAGCAAGGCAGGGAAATCTCTGAGAAGGAAATAAAGTAAAATGGAGAGACAGATACTTCTTTTAATTTACATTGGTAGGTACAGGATCACTAATAATTAACATTATAGCACACAGAGATAGTATGCAGGGAATAAGATAACAATGAGGGGTCCCATGGTCTCATGCTCTGGTGTGTGGGTTGTGTCCTGAGGGGTCTGATTACACTAACATTCCAAGGGTATGTTATCTTAGGTGCAAAAAGATAATAGACAGGCTTACTTAAGGTAAGGATTGACCTTTGTTAAGAAAGCTACAGGCCAAGGACGTGACTACCCAGCATGACCCGCTTGTGGTCAGGGATTTTATGTTCAGACCATCCAATGTGGTTCATTTCTGTCTGGCCGGAACTTGTCAGGTTTAATATGTGGCCTCTTTTCCATCCACACCTTCAAATACCCAACAAATAACTCATATTTCTATAGGCAAAGTCTTTCTAAACATTTAAAACACACTAAATCTAAAAAGTTTAACCTCATAAGTTGAATAAATTTTAACTTAAACATTAAACATTTATCTATTAGCTGTTATCTTCTGAGTTTTTGTTAATATTGTCTTAATTCATCAGTCTCTTCACTCGCCCCCAAAAGTAGAAAAATACAAAATACTGTAATAATTACAAAACTTATTTCTAGATATAATGCATTACTAGACATAACTTACCTTGTCATCAAAGGGTCTTTGAAAGTATTCCTATTTTTCTGGCAACAACAAGATATTCCAGACCTTCATATTTCCTGTCTAAAGATATGCAACGTGCTTCTCTTTAGGGAGCCCTGAGCCCTTCCTTCCTTGGTCTTCTGCCTGGAATGTAAGAAGGATCTGCAAAGCAGCCCCGGGGAAGCCACAGAGGAAAAGCCAGAAATTCCCAGTAAACTTTGACCTGACAGCCATGAGATGTTAACCCAAAATCCCAGGTGTTTAAGCCTCTAAAGTCCAGTCTCCATTACTCAAATGCAATTTCTTACTGATATAACCATTATCCAGAGAAGCCAAGAGAAAGCTCTACAGAGGAAAAGAAAAAATCAATCTAAAAGAGATTTTCAGTGGTGGTGGGTGGGTGAGGGGTGGTAAAGAAAAGGAAGAGGAGAGATTTGGCAACCTCTGCAAAAACAATTGTGTTTACTAAAGATTTTAACAAAAGTTTACCTTTCCCCCTTATGTATAAAATGAGAATTAGAACAGTAACATTCACAGAATCATTGGGAGAATTACACCAAACAATGAACATTCACTGTTGTTATTTTAAGCTGTGTCTCCAGAATGGTATAGAACTGAGGACGGGAGCACCTTAAGAAAGCCATTCTCTTTGCCCCAACCACACCGTCTCTTTCACAACTGTTCTGCACAATGACTTTACACCTTCATCTTCCATCAAATTGGCCTTCTCCCTGTGTCTAATGCCTAAAATAGTCACTAACAACTTTTGTTTCCCAACTCCTCATTTGAGACAACAGCCAGTCTACAGCTGCACGTTCAGTTCCAAGTCCAAATTTGCAGAGGCTGATTACAGCTTAAATGGAGAGACCACTCCTAGGTTAACTAACTGTAGCTACAACAATTGTGAGGAAAGAACCTAGCTACCCCTGCTGCTAAAACCATAAGAAGAGTGCCCAAAGCATGCAGTGGAGAAAGCTGATTGGAGGTGCTCTTTGAAGACAAGATAAGTGAACACTGTGGGTACGTTTTCTCTGAATGGGCAATCATGTGTGCGTTCTGACAAAGACCCTCTCCAGGTGACCAAACTTTAATCAGGCTCCTCTGGGCTCTTCTGGACTAGGCCTTGACATTGGCCTTCCATGTCCACCTTGTCTTCACTGGGACTTCACAGCCCAGGCTTGGCCAAGCGTCCCCCCACCCTTCCTAGCTAGTCAAGTTCTTCATCCCCCACCTTTGATGTAAAAGTCCTTGGACCCCTCCCTCCTGTTTGTTTGTTGGCTATAAATCCCCACTTGTCCTTATGTTCAGAGTTGAGCCTGATCTCTCTCTGCCCTATGGCAAAGCCCCTCCTGCAACAGACTTGAATAGAGTTACCATTTGAACAAGCATCAGAATAACTTTTTCTTTTAGAGTTCATAAACACAGGATTTGGATCACACTGTATAAATCGTTTTCTAAATTATTTTTCATTAAAACCATATATCTGAAATTTGCTTAGAATTTCTACGATGCCCAAGTAAGGGTCTCAGGGGTCAAGAGAAAGATCTCTGTAAGATCTCAGAAAATTTTAAGAAAATGTTTCTTAAATCCTTCTGATTAGAAAGAAATGTTTCTATGAGTGTACCTCCTAATCTCAGCTGGACAAAAGGGCTTCGGCAAGGATAAGGGTACTGTCACACTCTGACCTGTAGCCTAGAGTAGACGGGGACTGTAGCTGAAAAGATTAGATGGCATTTAATCTAAACACATTGAAGATTCACAGAAAACAACATTTTTAAGAGAACTGACAACGTTGCAGGCAGGAAGCTACTGAACAAACTATTCAGCTGCACATCAAGCCTTTTCTTATGGAAAAGAAATTTTAACCTAATAGGTTGAGCTAAGAACTCAAGTCAGGTCCAGTCATGGACAGAGCTCCTAGGGCTTCCCTGCATGTGGTTCTGAGGGTGCAGAGACTTGAGAACTAAAAAGGTAAGTTATCTGTATTAAGGCTGAAAGGTGAGAGGGTGGGAGGAGGAAAAAAAAATAGCATGAGGACCAATTATTAGCAGCCCCAGGGGCCTCCCTGAAGAGAAAAGCCCCCAAGGACTTCCCGCCCCACCCAGAGGTGGTTGGGACTTGCCCATCAGATTGTCCACTACACATGCCCAACCTAGATGCTAACACTTTCTGATACCCCTCCTCCACTCCCTTTTCTGGTTCTTCTGATACCCACACATTAAAAGTTCTCCCAAACCCCAGAAGGGGCTGACACCGTCTTTCCCTCTTTCTGTGTCAGCCTGGCCATTTCTAACAAACTCTCGCTAAATCAGAAATCTGTATGGTTCTTCTTCGGGGAACCTTACAATCTGCCCCCCTGATCTTAAGTGCAGGTAAACAGGAACAGGATAACTACAATAATGAGTGTGTAAAAACCAATGAAATCCGAATAAGGTTTGTAATTTAGTTAGTTTCAGTGCTTCTGACAGGCCAAGTAAGATGAAGACAATGGATTCAGCAACATGGGAGGCTATACCGATGACCCCGAAAAGTAGTTTCTGAGCAAGAGTGTGTGGGAAAGCTTCGTTGCAGTGGGTTCAATTCAAGTGTGCATGGAAGATACAATGGTAATGGGAGAACACAGTTTTTGGATCTTCCTGAATTCTCAAATAAAAATGGAACTAGATAGCACAACCAAAAACCCATGGACAACACTTATATTGAAAAGTGAACCCCAAGGCGCAGGTGGGATGAACCATGAAAGGTCAGAGAAACAGGGCAAATAAAATGGAGTAAACAACAAATTCATTAGCTGGTGGTTTCCAGGGGCTGGTGGCAAGGCAAAATGAGGACTTGCTGTTTAATGGGTAGAGAGTTTCAGCTTTGCAAGATGAAAACAGTTCTGGAACTTGGTTGCACAACAATGTGGATGTACTTAACACTACTGACTATACACTTTAAAAAGGCTAAGATGGTACATTTTATGCTACATGATATACAAAATAAAAACATTCAGAAAACGAATTTCATAACAAGAAGATTTAAAAGTAGCATGATTAAATCTTGCACAAAGATATTTTAACAAAAACAGAAGTACTTATAATACTTAATAAAAACAGGACTTATTAATACTAAAGAAAATGTAAAAGATTTATATGCATGAAAGATAAAACCATAAATCAGAAGACTTACTATTGTGAGGTCAGTTCTTCCCAAACTGATCTAATAACTCAATGCCACCCCAATCTAGGGAATTTACAAGTTAATTTTACTTTAATAAAGGGAAATGCAGAAGACCTTGCATAGCCAAATACTGAAAAAGAACCATATTGGAGGACTCACACTACCTTCCTTAAACACTCTAATTCTCATATTTAAGATAGCATGTCACTAGCAAAAGAACAGGAAGAAGGAAGTAGGCCAGGGGCTTTCAGTGCAGAGGAGCCAAAAAGCTTGGATTTTCATGTTTGTATTTTCATTCTCAAGAACCACAAGGGACTCTCAGAAGCTTGAGAGAGCTGATTAACATTTGATCAACGTCTTAGAAAACACTACCTGGAGAACTTTACTTGTAAACATATCCAACAGAAGGGAGAAAAACAAAGGTTTTCAGCTTTCAATTTTATTACATACAGAGTTAACAAGTTTTGAACTTTCTACATAGGAAAAGACCAACTTCAGACACTTCATAAAAAATTATTATTCAAAAAAACAAATATAAACCCATAGTTGCCTTTGTGACTAAAGGGGAAAAAACTATTTAAAAAGTTACCAAAACTCTAACAATATCTGAAACCATTATAAATTTCAAACAGTAGCTTTACCACATGTATTACATTTTCAAATTCGAATATAGTGAAACATAACAACATAATTTGGCTACAGCTAATTGTTTAAGAAACGTTTTGAAAATTAACAGTATGACTATAAAATTTTTGTAGTTTTTCAAAGTGAAAAAAAATCTTTAATAGAGGAAAAACAATCCTCTTAAATTTCTTATAAATAGCTCTCAAGACATATATTACATATCTGCTACAGCTTTCTTTACCTACTAAAAGAATTTCCCAGGATCCTTCACCCCAAAAGGATTACCTTAAAGAATTCTTCCATCATTTAATCACATAAATATGATTAAGCTCCTACAGAAGTGGATTTGGACATATGCATTCTTAATCTACCCTTCCCCAGTTAAGGTTTTGATCAAAGAATTTTGCTTAAAAAAAAAACAAACAACAAAAAAACACCTCTTTGGTAAAAGTCAAATATTTCCCCACTTTCAAAATGAACATCTCTGTAAATGATTTACTGAGGAAGGGGAAAAATTCAAAAGATCTGTGTAAACGGATGTCCAGTCCTGTGAAGTCCAACGTTAAGAGAGCCCGTTTCTGCCTAAAATGCAACATTAGATTAAGATGTCTGAGGCTTTACAAATATATTAAAGATGCCAGGAAATATGGTGGCCTTAAGAACAAAGCCATGGGGAGTCACTGCTATTAGCAAATTAGGAAGGATATCCTACAGAGATTTCCACTAACCAAGTGGCTGCTGCACGGGCCCAGTGCTCTCTCTGGACATGCAGGGTCATAGCCCGAGGTCACACCCTTCTTAGAGGATAAACTCTACTTCATTTCCAAGAGGGTTAGGGCACAAATGCACACCAAAATTAGATGCTATTTAGAAAGGCAGTCAAGGGAGAAAAAAGCCCAGGCAGCTTAAAATATAGGCTCTGGAATTCCCTTTTTTGCAGGTAACGTGAAGCACCAATGGTAGTAAACTTCTTGCCAAAATTAAGTACATAACTTTTAAAAGGCAGAGGATGACAATGGAGGCAAGGAGAGGGGCGGTTAGCATTACATGGAAGTCATACAGCATGAAGGAACCTCCAAGGAACTGGAAATAATGTTGTGGAACCCCCTGCTGGCCAGAAGGGCACCAGAACCCCAAATCCCCAGTCACCCCACCTGCCCACATCCCATGTAAGAACAGTCCATTACCCTACAAAAGAGCTCCAAATATCTCTGGGGAACAACTCCTTCAAGCCACTTCCCAAGAAACTGTGAGGACAAAAGCAAAACCAACAAAAGCAAGACCCTGCAAGGGCAAAGTAGATGTCTGAAAGGTGAGTCTCTGGTCCTCAGTCAGGTGACACGTCTAGGTATGCAGTGACACTCCCAGAGGCATACCTTAAGTGTTGGAAGCACACTTAAGTGTTTTCGACTCATGGAATTGTAGGGGAAATTTTTTCTAGATTGGATGAACAGTACAGAAGAAATACAGAGTTCTTAAAACACTTCTTCAGCTTTGTCGCTAAAGGAATCTGGCCAGCAGCTTCTGGAAATGCACTTTTTAAAACCAGGTACAAAAAGTTGTAGGAAGCAAGTCCATGACTTAAAAATGAATTTGTCAAGTGAACACCATCATTATAACACCTCAAAGCACTTGGCACAATGTTTCCAGTTTCTTAAACCACAACAGTACAACAATGTAGGTTCTTTAAACCCATGACTCATCACCTGAGTATTGTTTATTAATAATCATGAAAGTCAATTTCTTATTTATATGCCCCCAGTCCTCAGAGTGTATATCCACATTTCTCTCAACCTTTCAGAAAATAAACTTTCTCCAGTTCTCAGTTGAGAATAAAAACCCAGGTGACTATAATGATTCCTCCTGTCAGGCCAAACTAGAAAGGAACTTCAGGCCACAAACCAGTTCTTAAGCAGCTGGAAAACCTGTTGGCTGCAGGACAGGCTAAGGAAGGAAGCTCTGAGGGGCCTGCCACTGGCCATGTCCTTTCTTTTGTGTTTTCCTGAGCTTCTTTCTACAGGGGAAGGAGGTCAGCAAAGGTCAGCCAAGGAATATGTGCGGCTTGTCTGCTTGACCTTGATCTGCTGTGAGGACCAGTTCTAAAGTCACACAGCTGGCTGCCAGACCCAGCTAGCAGGAAGAAATCAGAAAAACAGTTGCTGATACAACCCCAGCTGTTGATCTGCCTTTTCTCCTGGTCCCCTAAAACCAATGTGGCTTACTCAGAGCTCCATGTTACTGCACTAGCCACTGCAGTGGCTGCTGCTACATATCACAACCCCACTCCCTCAACCTGTCCTCGACCCACACAGCTCCAGTCCCCTCGGCTGAATGGGGGCCGCAAGGGGCGGCTATTCATGTTATGACTCCAGATCACATGTCAACTGCTGAGCACAAAAACAGAAGTGATGGTTTACAAAACAAGGCTCTCATATACACATAGAATGTGTGCCTTTTAAAACTGAATCTCAGTCATTGCCAGTTAAGTTCCTTGAGGAACTCATCCATTGTATTTGTCCTCTCTCCCTTGTTTTCTTGGAAGGCGGGCAAAGGAGTAGAAAAGAAGAATTTGATTTCCTACACCAGCATTGTGGCACACTGGAGCCCAGCTAGGGTGGGACCCAGGTCTGTCCAACTCATACAGTTTGGTACAGGCCAGTCTTTTCATTCTCAGACCGTTTTCTGCCAGGAAGTTGGACAGGATTCTTTTCATCCTGCATGGAATACCAACAGGAGTGTCCCTGCTGTGTCTTGACTGGGGTCCCTAAAGGACTTTCCACCACTCTTCCCTGACTGAGAACCTGAACACGGAAAATGGGCATCTTCTTGGGCAACTGCCCAAAGTCCAATCTCTCGTGAGTATTACTTTTTAAGTACATATTTTGAAAATTTCTGTGGACATTGTTTATGGCTTAATTAAACACTCCCACTTACCCACCCACCTTCTCTTCTAAGTATATTTGGTTACTTCTAGAACTTGTATAACAGGCCTTATCTGGTCAGCCCTGTTTGAGGTGCTGCCTGTGTTCGTCACTTCAGTAAATTACTTCAAAAACACCATAATGGACATTAACAGAGTAGCTGCATTACAGTTTTGCTTTTACCATTTCAAAGGCCTCAAGGTGGAAGAGAAGCCGGGGGGCTGACCATAAGTACTGAATTAGGGGTGCAATAGGCTTCAGTCAAGAAGCAACTTTTCAGGTAAGGTCCTGAAGTATTACTACTATGACTAGGACAGACAAGAACGAACATATAGCCCTCCAACATTTAGACTAAGAAAAAACATGAATACTGTTCTAGAATCATGTAACACAAGAGTCAATTATTGCAGTAACTCTGATCAAGTAGTGATAGACCTACGGTGGGGGATCACATGGGTGGCGATGGCAAATTGTGCTTTTTCACATTATAGCAAATATGCTGAACCCAGAGAGGATGAGGGGACTGCTGGGAAGGGTGATGGCAGAGTGATGTTTGTGTTTCCCAGTATCACAACTTCAAAGGGAAACGTCTGGGGCCAGGAGGAAGCAGTGCCCGGGGGAGGTGGGGGGGGGGGGATAAGAGCAGGTGCTTCCTCTTGCACCCTGTACAAACCTGGGGACTGTGAGCTGGGGTCTGCAGGCCACGGTGTGGGAGAGGGGTCTGCACTCTCTCAGGGGCCAAGGGCTCAAAATGTTGGCATGTTCTCTATGCCAAGGATATAAAAAATAGGCCACACAAGGTAAGTGTTGATCCCCGTGAGAAGATGTCATGTCCCAACTGTTTTTTGGTAAAAATGTGCAAAGGAAACACGAGCCTAACTCCTACCCCAGTTTTTAGGAGTAAGGCACATACAAAATATGTTATTACTCAGGATCAGCTTGGTTGACAACTTCTCAGGATCAGCTTGGTTGACAACTTCAATTCTTTGCGATAACCTGATAGTTTCTTTTTGAATTTCAGAATTAAAAAGCTAATCATGGAATTTTTTTTCCCCCCCTCTTGAAAGCCTTTTCCCCACTCAAGCCAGCAGGGGACATCCGCTTTTCACAAAGCACCAGTCGCCGCTCAGTGTCCCGGGATTCTTGTTCAAAGGACACCATTTCCAGCCTGCAGAACCGAGGGGACCGCGCAGATCCTCACACATAGAATTGCCGGGAGGGACAGCAGAGGGGCGCCACCAGCGTGCTCAGGTACAACAGCACACACATCCAGCACGAGGCCATCTTCACCCAGAAGATGGACCAGCTCCCACTGAAGAAGGTTTCAATGTAGGCACTTTCATAGCTGTGGAAACAAGAGAGCCATCCGTGGTCAGGGCAGGAAGAGACCAGGGGGAGAAGGTCTCTGTCCCAAGTATCTCCCTGCTTCTGCCCGCTCCAGCCTTCCATTCTTCTTTTCCTAACAACTGAATTCGTATGTAAGTCATACCCATTGAAAGTGTACAACTCAATGATGTTTTCTATGTTCCTAGGCTTGTGTAACCACCACCCCGAGCTATTTTGGAACATTCCCATCACCCTACACCTTTCACCTACCCTCCCATTTCCTCTCCTTCTCCCAGCTGACAGCATTCACTAATTTAATGTCAGTCTCTATGGATTTGCCTACTCTGGACATTTTCATATGGAATCACGTGGCCTCTTGTGACTGGGTTTTGTCCACTTAGCATAAGGTTTTCAGGGTTTATCCACATTGTAGCACTTATCAGTACTTCAATTCTTTTTATTGCCAAGTACAATTCCATTGTATAGATACAGCACATTTTGTTTATCCATCAGTTGATGGACATTTGTTTGTTTTTTTTCTACCTTTTGCCTGTTATCAATGATGCTTTGTGCCCATGTGTACACATTTTTTTTAATTATTACAAATTTATTGGGGTGACATTGGTTAGTAAAAATTACATAGGTTCCAGGCGCACAACTCTATAGTATTTTGTCTATATGTTATAATATACAATATGTGTTCACTACCCAGAGTCAGCTTTCTTTCCATCACCATGTGTTTAGCTCCCTCCCCTCTACTACCCTCCTCCCACCAAAGGTGTACAAGTTTTTGTGTGGACATACGTGTTTTTTCTTTTCTTGGTATACTTAGAAAAGTATACCAAGTATACTAAGTTCTACTTAGGAGTAGAACTGCATATCAAAACTATGTTTAACATTTCTGAGGAACTGCCAAAGCATTTCCAATCTGGCTGTTCCATTTTACAATCCTACCAGGACCATTAGAGGGTTTCAATTTCTCCATAACCTCCACATTTATTATTATCTGCCTGCGTGATTATAGCTCCCTCCATTCTTTCTTAAGGTTCCCATGCCAAACATTCCCAGGAATTCTCAAGAATCACTGGGAAGTATTAGACGCTGCCTCCCCATCTTCCCTCAGGAGGATGTTCAGAAAGCATCTCCTCAGTGAACACTTCCCCCGTCATTCTACTTGAAACCACCACCACTACTACCCCCACTAGGAACTCCTATTTCCTCTTCCTCATTTCGTTTTTCTCGCCAATAATCATCCCTGTCTGACTATCAGACACATTGTATTTGATGTGTATCATAGTCTATCTCCCCCCATTAGAATGTAAGCCCTGCCTCCTAGAACAATGAGGCACAAAGGAACACTCAAAAATTTGCTGAATGAATAAGTAAAAGAAAGCACAATGAGCCTAAATGTGTATTCTGTGTATATTCCAACTTATAGTAAATTATGATCTGACAGAAGCTTTGGATCAGTCAAATCCAAAAAGAATCTGTATGATTCAAAAAGAATTCTATGTAGTAACAGAAAAGGTTAGGTCCATCGTGTACGGCCAAGTTTAAAAAACAAGAAAACCTCAAAGAAAGAAATGTGTGTAATCCCATTTATGTTAAAAAAACAACAACAAACATACAGAGGGGTGTAAATGAATAGAAAAAGAGTGAAAGGATATACATCATGTTAGCAATGGTTATAGGAGGAGGGGTCTGATACTTTCCATACGTCTATGTTAGCTTTTTTATTTTTATTTTTTTTTTGTTAACATGTTAGCTTTTTTAAAAGACATTTCAAACTTTTGTAATGAAAGTGTAAAAAAGAAGACAAAATACAAAGTAGAAACAATATTTTCTTTTTCTTAAAAGCAGATGATTACTTAAGAATTCCGAGTACTTCCTCCATTACTATTCAACACTGCGCATATGCGTGTTTTTTTTAAGAGCTGCAGTAAGCATCAGCAACTTCCAAGGTTAAAAGCATGCAGATAGAGGGTTAAAACTTCAGAATATTTCTGTAAAGATGAGTACAGCTTGACCTGAAGAAGAGTTTAATTGACAGCAGGGGATTGGATCTGTGCTTCAGCACCTTGAAGAATAGGACTCACTTGCTTTTCTAAAGACTGCCCCTTCTACAATGTCTAAGAAAATGGGCCACTCACTTGAACCAGTTGGTGACAGTCATCATCACATAGAGGGAAGCCAACAAGAACACGAAGTGAAAGTAGGAGTAACTGTAGACGGTGCCTCTCTTCTCATCATAAATGACCCCTGGTCCTTCTTTCATATTCTGCTGCTCTTCAGTGTCTGTGAACCACAAAGCCAGCACAAGTGCAATGAGTAAACACAGGCACACTGACTATTTTAGCAAAGACACACTCATTTCAAACCCAGGATTTGTTGAGTAGAAAAGCTGCCAAATGCCATTTGTACACTCAGGCATTTTTCATCTGTGCCATAAGCACAAAACCCCCACCCCACCTCAGACCTCCCTTAATAGGCTGAGTTACCTACCTAACATGTCATTTTTTAAAACATCACATAAGAAAGAGAGTCCTTGGGGATGCTGGGATGGCTCAGTGGGTTAAGTGCTTGCTTTGCAGCCCGAGGGTCTGAGGATTGAGTCCCGGTCCCAGCTCTGACCCATGTGGACCCATATGCTGAGGTGTGCTTCCCATGTGGGAGCACCCAGTTCGGTTCTTGCCTGGGCGAGCTTCCCATGTGGGAGGCCCTGGTTTGGCCTCCAGCTCGTGGGGGTGTGCCTCCCATGCAGCTTCCTGCCCTGCGTGGCCCCTGCCCACCTGTGTGGAACAAAACCATGTTGAAAAAAACTGATGATGTGTAACTATGGGAACTGCCCTCCCCCTTTTCTCTGTCTCTCTCTCTCCTTGTCTCTCTCTGTCAAAAACAGTAATAAATAAATAAATAAATAAATAAATAAATAAATAAATAAATCTTTAAAAGAAAGAAAGAAAGAAAAAGAAAGCAAGAAAGCAAGAAAGCAAGCGAGCGAGCTCTTACTTGAGGAAAGTGAGACAGAGTAGACCAGGAGTTCTCAAGTCCCTGGGATTCTCCAATTTAAGAAGAAAAGTAAGTTGGAGGAAAGGTCCAAAACGGGATGTCAGGACCTCTTGGTATTTTCCAAATTTTCTTTTAAAGATTTATTTTTATTGTTTTTGACAGAGACAGTGAGAGACAGAGACAGAAAGACAGAGAAAAGAGGGAGGGCCCAGAGCAGTCTCCATAGTTGTACGTCATCAGTTTTTCAACATAGTTTCGTTCCACACAGGTAGGTGGGGGCCTCGCAGGGCAGGAACAGGGCTGGGGGCCTCCAGCATGGGAGGCACAGCCCCTCGAGCCAGGGGCCCAACTGGGGGCAAGAACCGAACTGGGGGCCTTGCGCACGGGAAGCACACCCCAGTTCAGCATACGGGTCCATGCGGGCCAGGGCCAGGATTCGATCCTCAGTCCCCGGGGCTGCAAAGTGAGCACTTAACCAACTGAGCCATCCCGGCTTCCCCTCCAAATTTTCATTCCCTTAAAAAATGTCCTTTCTGCTTCCTTAAATCTCACTGTGTAGCTTATCTTAAATATAAATGAAAATATTGTACTAATTTCTTGCCTGCCACAATACCAACAGAAACAAACAAAACCCACCACCCCTTTGGGAAGAATGTAAAAAGTACATAAACAGTAACCCAGCTTTGTAATAAAAGTTTCCCCTGTGCCATTCAGGTTATTTGTATCTAAATCCCAACTGCCTACTGACTAGAGCCACAGGGTCACACACAGACACACAGAAGGAAAGCTCTCTACTTACCCTCTCCATAGGGACTGAAGCAAAAGCAACACCGAGCTACCTGGGAGAGCAAAACCAACAGAGTCAGGCGCTGGCTTCCTGCTTCTTCTCTTTCCATATCCGTAAAGCACTAACAGCCACGGTGTGGCAAGCCTTCCCCGTGTGAATGACCCCCACACCTGAACTGCACACTTCATCCCCTTTCAGGTTTTGACTAAGCACCCATTCTGCCCAGATGCTCCAGCTTCTGGTGAGAGGAAATACCGTGGACATGGAGGTGAGCCACCACATTCCCTTCAAAGGTGCCCACTCAGTGCTCGCTAGCTGCTATGAGTGTTGTGAGCAGTTTCTGGACGGCAGCTTGCCGTGCATGGGGTCAGCAAAGATTCTTCCAGCCTGCCACGCCCTTTTATGTCACCCTCTGCTCAATGCTGCCCCTTCCCCCTTTCTTCCTTACACATACGTGGATCCCTAATAAGTATCATGCAAGTCAAACTCTGACTGGATGGCTGCTTCTGGAAAACTCAACCTTGAACAGGACCGGGCCCCACC
Organism: Craseonycteris thonglongyai; assembly: GCA_004027555.1. NCBI lineage: Eukaryota > Metazoa > Chordata > Mammalia > Chiroptera > Craseonycteridae > Craseonycteris > Craseonycteris thonglongyai. The sequence goes on from PVKE010014479.1 coordinate 15,225, forward strand.
TTTCACAGAGCTCACTTCACTCCCGGTGCTTTGCTCTGCTCGCTACTTCATGAAATCTCCTCCAACCTCTGAGGCTGGAATCATGATCCTGTTCACAGTGAGGAAACTGAGGTCAGGCAGGTTGAATTACTGACCTAAAGTCACACAACTAATTTGGTGACAGAGCTGGGACATAAATGCAGGATGGGAACTCAACGGTCCATGGTTCAAGAAGTAATACCGGTAGGTAGCACGTATACCAGGAGACGGTAGAGCCAGCAGAATCAGAAACAATACAGTGACGGGATCTGGAAGCTGGAGGTCTACCCACATTTCCTGTTAAAATCAGGCTACTGAACTGACCGTCTCTCTGGTGGCCAGGGTGCCAGGCACAGGGATGAGTGGGAGGCCTTCCTTCCCAGAGTCTTTGTGCTACCTTTCAAATTTCATACCATGTCTCTGACCTACTCAAAACAATAAACTTATTTTTAAAATATCAGGTTGTGAAAAACATGATTCCAGAAGGTCTCTGGTAAACAAATAGGAACTACTACTCATACCAGGACTGTCTGGGAAGAGCTGGGTCCTTGGGCCTTTCTGGCTGATATTTTTACTACAAAGAACAGAGAGCCAGGGACAAGGACATGAAAGCTTGAGCCTCTGTCCCATTTATACACCTCAAGGCCCATCCTTATTTCCCTCCCACATCACGGATACATGGAATAGAGGGTCTGGCCTTTGGCAGAATCTTGGATCAAGTGACACAGTCTAAGATTCCCTAATTCATTCAGGGGGCTCAAGACATGGTATGCAGGGGTCCTACTTCTTTTGAAGCTTAAGTTACCATAAGAAACTACTAACTCTTTCAAAGGTGTGTCCTATGAAATGTGATGCAAGGGGAGCAAACCAACTTCCATCCTGTAAGCTCTCCACTTCAGAAATAAACACTGAGACTTTCTCCTTGGAATGAGAAGAAAAACATCCTCCCTTAAATCTAACTCAGAGACTTGTTGTTCTTTGCACTTTTTAACTCTACACACAATAGGGACATTGAAACCATAAGGGTAGAGACTCAGCAGGTGGTTCCCCAGTCAGTGGTGAGAACAAACGCCTGCCTTCTAGAGACTGTTCTCCTCTTCATAATAGGCAGTAACCTATTCAGACTCAGCACAGTTTTATTCTTTTTTTAAGTGACAGAAAGAGCTGGTGAATGGTGCTGGCAGACTGACAACCCTTCACAATGGTTCACTCTCTCCAGGTCAGGTTCAGGAAAGACCATCCCTAGAGACCCAGCTGCAGAATAAAGCGCCCATCAGATACCAGGGCTCTTCCATCCAGGGAAAGCTATTAGGGTGCAGCCAGGGCCAGATGCCAGGCAGTCGGGAGACAGCAGGGCCGGGAGACCAGCAGGGCCAGGAGACAGCAGCTGAGCTCCTGGGCAGCAGTAGTTAGGAACCCAGACTTTGGAGCCAGAGGGAACAGTTTGCATGCAAATCAAAAGTTTAAATGACTTCATCTATTTAACCCCTCTCCAAAATGGAGATAAAACCCTCGCTGGTTTTTTATGGAGATTACATACAATGACATAGGCAGCACCTAGATCAGTGCCTGGCACATAGCAAGTGCCACCGTCTTGTCTATCACTGGAATTTCCCGTTCTTTCCATTCCTAGGGTCAGGGCTGAGTCTTCTGCTGGCTGCCTCCATCTGGTTAGAGCTTTTTAGACCTTGGTAGAAGTTCCATTAAGGCTCCAGAAAGACTTTTACACGTGGAAGACACTTTGCTGACCAATAGGCATCTGTCGACCACCATGATTCTTTCACAATTCTTTACTCAATAAAATGCCCACCTGATAGAGCCGATTCACTTAAAAAAAAGTTAATGTATACAGACAGTGCTCAGCAGTGTGGCACAGAGCAGATGCTGGTTCCTTCCCTTCTCTATCTTTCCTCCTCCATCTATTACATAACTTCATGGTTGCATTATGTATAGAGGACACACAAAGGTATAAAATAGAGAAATGGACCAGAAAACATACATACACACTCTCTCCCCATTATGACAGGGGAAAAGAGCAGAGAGCAGCCTGACAAAGCCGCCCAAGCCTCAGGTGGGAGATGGGCAGAAGGATGACACACAAGAGGCCAATTTTGTTAGAGGCAAATCAACGATTCATTTTAACCCCATAGTGTACACAGGGCATTTCTTTTTCTGTACACTAACTGTATTCTTTCCAGGAGACAAATGGGATCATGAAATGCATATTGATAAAAATGCAAATGAACATAAAAAGCCGACCTGAAACAAATGGGTCTTCTGAGATGAAGCAGGGCAAGAAAAAGAAAAGAACTTACTTCCTGTTCCGGAGCTGCATATCGCCCCTGCAGAGCATCAGAACTTGATCTTGTTGTCGACGTCAAACTAGGAAACAAACAAAAGAGGTGAGCAGAGCATATTAACGTGTTACGTCCATCCAAGCAAGGGCAGCGCCACTTGGTCAATGCCCCAGTGAGAGTCTCACCAAACCTACGATTCTCAATGCTTAAAAAAGGTAGTCTATGATGTCAACTTTTTTCTAAAACTGACTGACCGAATCTATGGTTGATGTCTTTTTACATGGATTGTATTAGATCATTTCATACAAACAGAAGTTTGTAGGGAAAGAAATAAGATGTCTTTTGGTCCTATCATCTTGCTTTTCACTATTGCATGTTGTCTCTCCTCCCTCAAATGCCAAAGTAATTTTCTCACTTCACTTCTATCGTTTGCCTCCCTTTGATTAGTCTCAGTTAGAAGGGACCACAAGCAATGAAGAACCCAGAGACGGCAATAAAAGGCAGTGGCATGGAGAGCAAAGGTCAGTTATGTACTGTGATAATCATCCTATGGCAAAACAAGCTTTTCTGTTTAGAAATCCAACATGGAATACCATCCGTGTGATTCAAAACTTCTTCCCACGTAACTTGAGAGGAAAACTGTTATAAAAGACAATCCCCACCCTCACGCAGCTAAGGTGCTGGCCTGGAGGTGAGAGGGTGGGGGTGGGGAGCACTGACTAGTGAAGAGGCAGGAATTAACACTCTTTTCAACTAAATAAACCATTTGAACAAATACTGCCTTATCTGCTCATTCTCACCCTTTCCCAAGGAGAAGAGATCAATGAGATGCAAATAAACAACAAAAGTCCTTCCCCATAAAGAGGTCCTCTGGGATCCAAGCCCATTGCTTCCTTTGTGGCCCACTCAAGACCAATAGCATCACTTTCATTCCTGCTTTGAACAAATGGATACTAATCAAAGCCAGCTCCACTCCCACTTCCTGACTTTGAGACTGGTCAGGACACTGATATGTAAACATTTGCCACTGTCTGTGCATTCAAAGAACATACACCTTGCTCCTGCACTTAAGAGTGTGCTATATTTAGTGCATAGGAATTATGATTTAATACACATATAGATTCCATGGAGGGGGGGAGAACTTTTAATTTTAGAAAAAGATCAGTATCTGGAATTTTCATCTAAAAGATAATGACTGTTCATTCTTTAAAGGGGGTAGAGTAAATATTCCATTTTATAAATTCTCTGCAATAAAATGGTTTCAGAAAAACAAAGCTCTTGATTCTGGCACTTTTGCCATTTCACTTCCACCATCAGAGAGCACTAAGTGGGGAACCTTTTGTTCTTAAAAATACCAATATTTAGTTCATCATTAGTGACATACGTGACATGTGGCATGTGGTAAGGAGATGGTGCCGCAAAATAAGCTCTTAATTTGGTTGTGGCCTTTCCTCACAAAACACTCTTATTGGAATTATCAAGAAAATATTATTTTTACAAGTTCTTTAAAAGCATGGGAAATTCCTGCTATCTGTATTCTATTACTGACCAATCTGTTTGCTCAGCACAAGACAAGTTGCTATAAAACAATTCCCGGATTATCCCTATAACCTCTTGTCTTCTAGGGCTCTCGCACGAGTGACTTTAACCAGAACTTCCAGCGGGTGGTGGGGGATGGAGGAGACTAAAAGGATGGTAGGGACGATGCTTCACCATGCAGAGAATGTCCAATGCACTAAAGCGTGTTTATTATATCTAGTCCCCAGACATGAAAAGCCAGCAGTGCTTTACAGACATTGTGACAAAAAGAGAAGATGCCTCCCCCCGCCCCTGCGGTGCCCAGAGCCCCTTCCATATTGGCAGAGAGATTCAGAACAGAGGTTACCCTCCACCCCTGCCCTGCTTCAGTTAATTTTGGAACTGACTAAACATCCCCAGATTACAGAAAATCTCTAAAAACTGTCCAGACTTTCCTATTGGAGACCATAGATTCTGCTTCCCTGACAAACATACAGGGCACCCTTGAGAGGTCCCATGACTATTCCCAGTCTTTGTTTGATGAAGTTCAATTATGTGCCCCCTGTATCATATAACTTATGACTCACAGCTCCAAAAGGAGACCAGAGTCCTACGTGGGCTGGGGGCAGGCCTCAACAGGCCCCTGATACACAGCAGCCATGATGATTTCTAGCTGGTAGGTGAGGAAGAGGCAGGATTCCCCAAATAAAGATACAAGCTCCCTACCCCTTCCCTTTTTTCATAAATAAGAGTAGCAGGCCCAGAAGGCCAGAACACCAAAAGAAGATACCCCTTCTTGATTTACCAGCTTTTCTGTTTACACTAATCTTCCCTCCAATGCCATCATACTGACCTTGTACACATTTTCCCATGGCCTGCTAAGCGGTTGTGAATGTCCGATTCTGAACTAGCAAGTTGTATGACATTTAATAGATTCTTAGTTTTTCCAATTTTGTATATGGTTTTAGTTATGCTTAAGAAAAAATATATTTCTTACTTGAACTGTCTAGGAATTTCAACTAGCCAAGAAAATATTTGTTTTACAGCGCAAATACCTCCCAATAACATAATTATGCAAGTCATCTGGCTTATCTTTCTACCTCAGTGAAGAATGAATCTTACTCCAAGCCAACACAGGAAAAAAAATAAATAAAAATAAAAAAATTAGCCTGTCTCTATTAAGTACCCAGCAAAGGAGACTCAAAGAAAGGTTTCCTGAAATTGCAGGTGGAGAGCTACAAGAATAGGCCCCATGCCTGTTTCCTTTTAGTGAGGGGATTGAATTTGACTGACTCTGGGATCCTGTACAGCCTGATAACTTGAACTTGAAATCAAGCGACCCATGAGGGAATTAAGGAATCGCTGGAAGAGGCTGGGGCCTAGCACAGCAAGGATCCAGGCCTAAGGAAGTGTGGGGAAATCGGCCTGTAGAAAAAGCCACTGAGGAACTCCTGCGCACGGTTCAAGATGTGGCTCTTCACAGCAACAATGCCTGTGTGCAGTGGAAGGGACTTCTGGAGAAAGGGTGGCCTCAGTCAGAAAATCAAAGGGTGGGTTTTGGCTGAGCCCTTCTTCCAAGCTGAGACAGCAAAGAATAAAATACAATACCTTTGAATCCGAACACCCCAAAACTTGAACAACTTGGAATGCGAATGAAAAAATCAAGCAAATTCTGCCTCGGAATTCGAATGCTGCTTTGGAATCCGAATACCAATATGTTGTTTGCATGGGATGTATCGATGGTATGGCCTGTAGCTTTATCCAAATGCCCACTCATCTTGGAACTCAAATGTTTGGGAACTCAAACAGGGTTCTGGGACAAATTAAGTTTGAATTCAAAGGCATCACTGTATACTCAAAGTGAGTGTCAGAAGCAGTACTTAAGAATAGAGAACCAGAAACTGAGGGTGGAGGTCATCATCATGAGAGCCCCCTAAAGAAATGTGGGAGGTGTGTGGGGGGTGGGGGTGGGGGGCAGGGGGTGTTTTGTTTAGGGAGGACTCCATGGGGTGAGAAGAAAGCAGTGAACCTTCTAGCTCAGAAAAGTCAGTCCCAGCAACCTTGGACTTCCATTAAAAATGGGTGATTCTCTTTTCCCTTTACTGCACACACTAGCCAGTCTTTCAGCTTCCTACAGTTTCTATCAAGAATTCTAGATATTCCTACAATTGTGTTCAAATGACAGTTTCCACCCAGCCTCTTTTTCTAACATCTTCCAAACTCATTCCTGTGCATGTGGGAGAAAGACACAAACTTTAGAAGTCAACATTTGAAAACTTGCTAACTGGGCCTCCTCTCATCCCCAGCTGTGTTCTTTCTTCAAGGCCTGGCTAGTCCTAAACTTGCTTCCCAGTGAGCTCCAAGATGCTTGGCTATAACATTCTCCAAGCTGGCTCCTGCTGGAGCTGCAGAGGATAATTACGGTAAACATTCACCACCCAGACCCAAACTCCCTGGCACTACCTGCTTACCTGCATCTCTCCTCCTTCCATCAGGCACTATGGTTTTGCCATCTAATTGCTAGCATTCAAGAATGTTTGCTACTGGCATTTCGACTGATTGTAAGTAGCAGCTGTCAGCTTTGAAAATTGTTATGTTTGGGGAGTATCAGACTAGACCTCCCCTATGGTGCCTCTAAATTCTGAATGATGCTAATTTTATGTATCATCTCTCACTCAAGGGTGGCAGAGAAAATCGGACACAGTGAAAATACCATGCTGTAAAATAACGTCATTTGTGGCAATTCTATCAGCACACGAAGCAACATTTTTGCCATCTTTCCTTTGGTGGGTTTATAGCAAATCCAAGCCTTGTTTTATTTGAGGAGTAGACATTTTTTTCATGTACTATTAAGTACCCAGCAACCCACAAAACCATATGATTTTATTCTTTCAAATATCTTTCTAGTTTGTTTTTTTTCTGATAATAAAGAGACAAAAGAAATGTTAGTGCAACGTAAAAGTAATAATAATTAAATCCCAGGAGAACAAGAGAGAAAAATAAGTCACTACTATTATAAGTTTGATTTATCTCCTAGGATTTTTTCTATATATGTAAAATCAACATTTTAATTTAAAAATGGAATACTCCATATTTAGAGTTTAGTCACCGCTCTACTCACTCAATTTACCAGTATTTTCCATATGCCAATATACAGGGGGGAAAAAACTGAGAGGCAAAGGAAATTAGCCATGTTGCTGCCATTTCTTCCCAAAGTCCAACAACAACAGACTCAGGAAGGAAAAGCTTGCTCAAAAAAGGAAGAGCTGAGAATAGGAATTCAAAACCTTAGATGCTTGTACGGTTTGCCTGAAAACATTCACTGACTTGGGCCCGGATCCTATCCATTGCTTTGTATATAGTAGGTACTCAGTGAACAATTATGGAATTAATAAAAATAAAAGGCCGGAAGGGAAGCCGGGATGGCTCAGTGGGTTAAGTGCTCACTTTGAAGCCCTAGGGACCAAGGATCGAATCCCAGCCCTGGCCCGTGCAGACCCATATGCTGAATTGGGGAGTGCCCCCAGTTCAGTTCTCACCAGGGTGAGATCCCAGCCCAGTTCCTGCCCCGTGCAGCCCCGCGCCCACCTGTGGAATGAAACTATATGGAAAAACCAATGATGTGCAACTATGGAGACTGTTCTGGACCCTCCCCCTTCTCTCTGTCTCTGTATCTCTTGCTCTCTCTCTCTCGCTCTCTGTCAAAAACAATAAAAATAAATCTTTAAAAAATGAAAGGCCAGAAAGTGGCCACCACATGTGGAAGTGAGATGGTTCCATGGCAGGACCACCATCTGGACCCGGGCCAGAATTAATGTTGCTTTCTCTGAACCTTCCTTAGAGACTGTCTGATCATAATTAATGTTCATTCTGACATAAAACAGCACCCATCCCTTGCCTCCTGCTATGTGCTGGTTCCTGGGACAAGGTGTGGTCCTGACCTGATTAAGCAGTTAAGTAATTTTTGTGCCCGGTAGCATTCACACACTAGTACCCATGACTACCCCTTCGTCACCATATACACATAATTCTTTGGCACCTACCGAGCAGCACTGGGATCCATTTTGTCTTACAACTACCCAAGATAGGCCTCATATGTAAGTTTCCTTTAATAAACTCTATTAATTACCAGGCAGGACTGGCCAGCCTCTTTCTTCGGTCTTTCCCTGGCCTCCACTTATGGAGGTAGATTTTCAGTCTCAGGGCTTTTACCTGTGTCTGCATGTACTAGCACCATCGTCCCTTTCAGGGCAACAAGGAGACTGTGTCATCATGTCCGAGACAAAATGAATAATCATTGTTATACAATCTCATCATAACCACCACCTGCAACACCAGCAAACATTTTATGGCTGGATGAGCGACTCGAAACAAGCACTTTATAAAACTCAGTTCTCTGGTCTCTAAAATGTCTATGTCTGTTGGTCCCTTTCTAGCATTACGGGGTACTAGAAGTGGTAAGAAAAAATGCCATGGTGCTCAGAAAGATGTTTTATTTAAACAAGCTGTCATCATCAGGATGGTTTAGTGTCAGCCACAGGAAGATTTCAATGTGCCTGACAAGCTGGAATTTTTATACACTGAAACATAACAAACATAAAACACAGAAGTAAAACCTAGCCATGAAAAGCTTACTGTCAAAGAGAAGCTTAATTATCAGTGAAATATGTACCCAGAATAAAAAGCAAACCACTTCTATCCTTTACTTTCCTCCCTCTGGCAATCTTTTAAACATTTTAAAGGTGGACTACACCCTACTATAAGCATGTGAAATACAGCCTGCCCATATATCACACCTACTTTTGGAGAGCTGCCTCACCTCCTTAATAGCATTGTGCATTTTAGCATTAAAGAAAAGGAAAATTTGCTGGCTTTCCTGGACCGGACACAAAATAACCGTGTATGTAGTGCTTTGTACTCTATCCATCAACATCAGAACGAATAGTATTTCCCTTGGTTTAGAAAGCTGTCCAAACATTCTGGCACCGTCTCTTTCTCACTTTGTGCTCCCTTACCCTGCAATAATGCTTGAGCAAGTAATATGCAACCATCTTTAAAAGGGTTGCAACATACCATATACTTATTTTATTTACCCCATATAAAGTAAGCCAATCAAGTCCAAACATCCATTATTCCTATTTTCCTTCTTCCTCAGATGGTATCTGTTTTGCTGCCTCAGGGCTGCTGAAACTTCTTTAAATTCTTCTCCTGTACTTTTAAAGCCTGCAAAGATGGCCTCAAGTAACTCCCAAGACTTACCAGGAATATAAGATGCACCCAAATAAGAGAGTGGTACCCAGTCCAGTAACCAAGTTTTCATCTCTGTACAGGTCCTGACCCAAGTCAGGCACACAGATCGTAACGTTCTTCCCACGTTCATCTAGAACTTTGTAAAGAAAAGACAAAGCAGCCAAAGTCAAATTAGAAAAGACTGTTGTAACTCACAGAAGCATTCATTTTGGAATATTCAGGCAGCTTAGGGGAGTGAAGACTTTTCCCTGGGAAAGTCTACTCTACAGTGTGACTCAACTCAGACTACACTGTTGTTATTTCTAAGCATCCCTTTCTCATCTCAGCACCCTCTGAGAATAAGACCCTCATCAGTTCTAGCTTAGTGCTGAAGGGTTCTTCTGTTCCAGGACCTTGTGTCTTACTCTTTGTCAGTACTGTTCAAATAACAGTAAAAAGTAACCTTAGACCCATTTTTCAGTTGATTCGGCAGCCTCTGAACAGAGCTAGTGTGCAGGTAATGAGCACTCCCTCTGTGTCTATCCTCTCTGGAGGCATGATCACAGTACTCAACAGCCAAACGTTTAACCCGCAGTGTAACAGCTGTCTGGCCACCATCTCCACCCATGTGAGGTGCCACTTTACTGCCAGCAATAGGACGGTTGTCACATCTTTCAGGCTGTGGTCTGGGAACCTCCAAGGTAGTCTGAATTTTTTAAATATTTTAAGAGGCTACATAACAAAGATTTCTTTAATATTACCATCAGTGGTAGTTTATTTTTTATCTAACCTGGTCTTCAATTTTGAACACCCAAGCTAGGTGTGATTGCCAACTCTGTCCCAGAATAGGGGACACAAATATAAAATTACAGCCTAGAAGCCATTTTAGAAACATGTACACTCTAAGTGTTTGAAGTTAGAATAAAATTATTCTGGTACCCACATTTGAAAGAGTAAACATAACTGTGTATGCTATGGTTTAAGGAATCTTTATTCTTAGGCCAATAAAAATTTTTTTTAAAACAACTGACCAAAATATAAACTTTGCTGTTTAAGTAGTACATCCTGAAATTAAAAAGTTTTTTTTTCTTTTCTTAAGTGATACCTGCCTTTAAAAAGAAAACTACTGTAACCAAAACCCCCATTAAGTTAGAACCAAAGATTAATACATAGTTATAAAGTCTTAAATAAACTATAGTCTTAAAGACTATAAAGTCTTTAAATAAACTTAAGAATGAAGATAGAGGTGTTTTTTTTGTTTTTTTGTTTTTAAGTTATATCCACGATGGACTATACTTAATGTAAGGTCTATAATTATATCACTTCACACTCAATAGCAATAATGACAAGATCCATCCATTGTATGTGTATATGCTAAAACCTTCAAATTATCTTTGCATTTGCTTCCTAAATTTAAAAACAGGAAAACAACCTCAATTTTCTACTTTAGAGGAAAGAGAGTATATTTATTTAACTTGATCTATATGAGATCAAATGTACCCAAATACACATACATTTATATGCACTTAAGTGTATATATGTGTGTATGTATATTTATATAAATATTTATATATATCACCAAAATGATAAAGATAATAAATTTGGAAATCAAAATAAGAAAATTTGGTCTTTTACTGGCGAGGCTCAGGGGCTCATATAGTAGTAACACCTTCTAATATAATAGTGCTTTTATATTTGTAGTTCTCAAATAATGATTGTAACTATTATACAGTAATAATAGCTAACTGTTATATAGCACCTACTATGTGCTTGTACATATATACATATATACACATATTCACTGAATTCTTAAAAACCACTTTATAAAATAGTAATATTAATTATCTTGTTAAAATAAAAAATAAAATTGTTATTTTAAAGGTGAGGTATGTAGGCAGGGAAAGGTAAGTAATTTTGTGCAAGTTACTGGAGTGGCAGAACCAGGCTATAAATCTAGGCAGTCCAAATCTAAAGCTCATGCATGTTCTATTGCTCCATTAAAAAAAATTTTTATTTTAATTTAATTTAAAAAATATTAAGATGAGCAATTCAAGGTCACATAAGCAGCAAAGGGTGGAGCTGGGCTCAAATCTTGTCTCCTGCCTCCTACTCCCATGTTCTTTCCACCCTGCTACTGAGAAAAGACCACCTGAAGAAAAGTAAATTAATACCCAACTAAAAACAAAATAAAACAAAATAAGCTAAGTAAAATAAAAATGTCCCTTGAAAACAGCATTAAAATGCAGATGAGGCCTAAAAGTAAACCACATTCCACCTTTATTCAAATCTTTCCTACACAGCAGGAAGACTCAAAAGAGGGCATTTTCATTTTTGGATTCCACTTTAAGAATTTTATTTAATTAAAAAATGTCTAAATCATCTCTCTGTTTTGATTTATTGCAAGCGAAGAGGCCTAACTCAGTGGACATGCATGTGCTTGGCATCTGTGGGGCCCTGAGTTCAACTGCCAGCACTTCCACCTGCAGCTCGGCCTTCGACATCACTCCTGAAGTAACACAGGCTCTGCTTGATTTACTGGATCCCTGATATTTAAACAATAGGGTCACAGAGACATATTCCTTCCTCCACAGATATGAATCCTGCAAACACATGCACCCTCACAAGTCAGCTTACCCACTTCTACAGGTTTGCTGGACAGAGCGGAGAAAGTGAGGTACGTGACGTAGCAGCTTATGAGACCTGACTGCAGTAACCCAGAGTGCGGCTGTCCTGGAAAATGACAGAGACAGATTTTAAGATAGTGTTTTAAATTTCAATGATAAGAAAGCACGTGTTTAAAATAAATAGGACTCCCGGCACCCCCAAGTGGTATTCCTCAAACTTGGACCCCTGCCTTTAAAGGAAAGAAGGGGTACATAATGTGTTTCTCAGATAACACCAAAAAAAAAAAAAATTGGGGGGGAGGGGGCGGTGAGGGGGACGAAGTTATACACTGAACCCAACTGCTATTTTAGAGATGCCACGTTCTCTAGCAACACCTTACTTAGATAATAAATACAGCTGTACTTACATATGCTGCTTGGTCCCCCTGAGGTTCACAACATTAGCTCTTAAATCACAAGATCTCAAGAAAATTTACCATCATTATATGTGAGATCACATGGCCATAGTTCCATATTCTCCAAGGCCAGCAGACACTTTATAGTCCATGGCAATGGAAAAGGCTCATATCTGTCAACGAACCCAAAATACCTTGGGGAATACCACGGCCGGTCCAGGTCAGAGAGGAAGGCTAGGGGGACTCAGCATTCATCGGGAGAAGAGCTTTAATGTTATGGCATTTAAATTTTTTTTTTTTAATTGTTTTTTTTGACAGAGAAAGAGAGAGAGAGAGAGAGAGAGAGATACAGAGACAGAGAACTGAACTGGGGGAACTCCCCAGCTCAGCACATGGTTCCGCACGGGCCGGGGATTCGATCCCCGGTCCCCAGCGCTGCAAAGTGAGCACTTAACCCACTGAGCCATCCCGGCTTCCCCTGTTATGGCATTTAAATTAAACTCAGTGTTTGGATCATTTTGAGTAACCAGATGTGATAAAAGAGATCTATCGTTTTTTTTGGTGAAATCTTCAACCACCTGTTGGCAAGAAAGGATTTAGTTTTACCCACTCTTCTCTATGATTAAATTTACTTTGAGAAAAATAATTATTAAATTATAATAACCAATAAAGATATAAAATGGACCCTTTTAATAATGTTGCTCTTTAGTATGGGAGTAAGATTTACCTTAACAACTACTGGTATTAAGCTAAATATTTCAAAATATTATAAATATTTCAGAAGTTAAAAATTGAACCCAAAAGCTATTTTAATCTGAAAATTAACAGTGTTTTAAGAAATTCTTAACTGACCACTCAATTTCAATAATGGCCTTGAAATTTTTGCTTTTCTTTTTATTTTTTGAGGGTAAATAGCAAAGTTTATTGAGAGTAAAAGTAGAGAAAGTACACTTCCAAGAGATGGAAGCAGGCCTCAAGCAAGAAGAGGTGGCTCAAAAGGCCGGACTTAAAATTATTAGTACAGAAAAACTTCAAAAATTTTCAAAGTAGCTCCTTTTTAAATCACCTATTTTGAAAGTATTCAGAATACCGGTAGGTGCTATAAATTTATTGGCCATATTCTCCTTTTCCTATCTAGAAACCAGAATGTCATGTGGTCTTTCATCAAAGGTCAAGCAAGATACGTATAAGAAACATGAGACCAGGGACAATTCTTTCTATAACCAAAGACAGCATACTGGCTTATGATATCAGACGTCATCTACAAAAGACTATTCATATTTATACTTTCTGAAGCACTTTCAAATCCCATCTTCTCTTCCTTTTGACTTTGAAACAACCATGAGTGAGGTCGAGCTCACAGATTTCTGTTGGCTTTGCTGAGGAATTGAGTCTGAGCAAAGTTAAGCTCATGGGGCCAGCTGGTGCTGGCTGAGCCAGAATAGGACTTCCTGCTTCCTGTAGACTATACTGTCCTGGATTTCTGGTCCACAGGCCTGGAGTGAAAGATGAAGTCAAAAACAGCTCCTTCCGAGCTTTCTCAGTCAAGTTTTACACAGAAAATATAGGGAAGAACTCAGTATACACTAAGGGCGTTCTCCACTTAAAGGCTCCTTTGTAATACATTAGTTTAATATTTATTTTATTTTATTTTATTTATTTATTTATTTATTTATTGACACAGAGAGAGAGAGAGACAGAGACAGAGAGACGGGGGAGGTCCCAGAGTAGTCTCTACAGTTGCATGTCATTGGTTTTCTACATAGTTTCACTCCACAGGTCGGTGGTGGGCTGCGCAGGGCAGGAACCGGGCCGCCGGCCTTCCACATGGAGCTCATGCCAGTGAGAACCAAACTGGGGGCACACCCCAGTTCAGCATATGGGTCTGATTCAATCCTTGGGCTCCAGGGCTGCAAGACGAGCGCTTAACCCACTGAGCCATCCCGGCATCCCTGACTTGGTAGTACATTATTTAATAATGGCAATATCTATCTCCCTGTTTTACTGACTTCAGTATGTTCAGCTCTTTATTGACATGAGACCTGCTTGACAATTGCATTCAGCCCAACTGTGGGATATGAGGAAGACTGTAATCCCACCCTTCCTATTGCTGACCCATCCATGGTAAGTTAAAGAACGGTCACAATATTTTTTTAATTGAGTTTGCTCAAAAACACTTATAATTTAAGTAAGGGGGAATAGAAAAAACTGTGCTTACGATCTTGGACACAGGGTGAGATGGCTACCAGTGAAATAAGCAGACACAGGCCTCCGTTTACCCCCAGGAGAATTTTGTTTTCCATGCAACCATCTTGCTTAGTATAAAACACTGCCATCAAAACCAAGCCTCCAGTGGCAATGGAGTACATGACAAGTGTGACCAGGGCCAGCGCAGCATACCACAGCTTGTTGTGAGCGGTGCCTGCAGTCCTGTGTTTGCAGGAAGGGGATAAGAGGGAGGGAAAGAAGACACGTCAGTAAAGACCCAACTTGATTCTGACAACACTGACCATCCTTCAGGCATTAACTCAAGCTGTCAAGCCCCAGGTCATCATCACCGAGTTATCTAAGACATCATTTCACCAATGACTCTGCTCCATCAAAGCCAGAAGGGACAGGTAAATATGCAAAAACTTACTGGTTCAGGCTTAGAATCATTTTCTCCATACTCAAGACTTCTGTTTTTCTTTTCTTTAAGATTTATTTGTATTGTCTTTGGACAGAGAGGGACAGACAAAGAGAGACAGAGAGAAGGGGGAGGGCCCAGAGCAGTCTCCATAGTTGACAGCATTAGTTTTCCACATAGTTTCACTCCACAGGTGGGCGCGGGGCGCAGGGCACAACCCAGTTCAGTATAAGGGTTCACTGGGGCCAGGATTAAGTCCTCGGGCTCCAGGGCTGCAAAGCGAGTGCTTAACCCGCTGAGCCATCCCTGCTTGCCCTTCTGTTTTTGACTCAAGTGCATGCATCAGCTAACATGAATCTCCGCAGATTTTCCTCTAGCTTCCTCTCTCTGAATGTGAATTGCCCTGGGACAGGTTTTGGCAGTCCTGAAAAGTGGCTCTTTGCTAGAGTTCACTTCAAGTTTTCTCTGTAAACACAGACACTGGAGGTGCCACAGTTTCTTACTCCAAGTGCTGTCAGCAGCTCTTGCTGAAACCCATCTTGTCTTCAGAGAGAGAAGCAAATGAACTACACTCTGAGGAAGACCGGCTGACCTCAGCTCCTCTATCCCCGCACTGAAAGGGAGGACCTGTAATAGTACTGCTTCTCCAGAACAGTGCTAAGTACGATGAAACGAGAATGTGACATTACAAATAAAAGTGGAAAATAAAATCAACCCAGAAAAGAGTAAAAATTTTAAGGGGTTTACAGGGAGGAGTCTGAAAGAGGACATTAATGTGCTCTCTAGTTTATATATTAATAAAGGGAAGGGAGACACGGTGGTGGTTTAACAATCTAGAGCAACTTTTCAGAACAAAGAAAAGAGTGTTTATCAAAACTAAACGAAGAAGACAGAAAAGCAATGGGAAGAATGGACTGAATCACTATCATCTGCCATATGATTCAATTGCCCTTTGTAACCACATTCTCACAAACTTTCAGAGAAAGCAACTTGCTTTCCACAAAACTGGAAAGTGTTCAAGCAACCCAGCTAAAATGTTTTAATGATTAAACACTTATCCAGAGACAAAAAAAAAAAAAATAGGGAAGAAAGGCCAAAATGATAATGACCATACTATTCCTGAAATGGAGCCAGGCGCTTCAATGACCACACAATTATTCTAACATAAAAAGCACACAAAAGAAATAAAGAGAAAATGAGACTTGAGATAGGGAGGGAAAAAATCTAAGAGCCAAACAGTAATTGATGACAGAGAGAATGAATTATGTAGAAAAATGTAAATACTGCTGACCAGTATATGGGTGGAGTCCAACTGTTTCTTCACTAGTCTTTGGGTTATAAATTCATGAAGGACTTTCTCACAGTTAATTTATGCTTCTATTCGCAAAGCTAAATCTTCAACCCTAACCTCTCCCCTCAATTCCACATTCATAATATCCAACTGGTCAGTGTCCCCACTTGGAGGTCTAATCATCATGTTAAAATTAGCAGGTCCAGACTAACTTCCCAACCCTCAAATCTCCATTCCCTAAACGGACTCTTCTATGAACCTTCCCAACCTCGGAAAATGCAATGCCATCCTTGGAGGTATGAGGGCTCAGGAAAGAGGTGAAGAAAATAACTGCCTTTGCTCTTGATTGTTGTCTTTCTCTCCCCCTCTTCCCTCCCCTCCGCCAGTGCTGTGCCATCACTATCAGCAAATTCTACTTGTTTCAACTTCAGAATGTATCAGAGTCAGACTGTTAACTAACATCTGGTTCCAAGATACCTCATCTGCCAACTGGATTATTTCCCACTGGCCTCCTTACTTGTACCTCTGATTCCTAATTTTTTCTCAACTAAAAATATACATTAGATTCTGTGCTCTTCCACCTCATATAACGGTCCCAGCAGCCCTACATGATGTAGTCCATGGCCCCTCAGATGTCATCTCTTGCACCCTTCTCTCACCACTGGGGTCCAGCTACAGTAGACGCTCCGCTGCTCCTTAAACAAACGCAACATGAGCCCAGTCCTGCCTCAGGTTCTCCCCTACTTCCTCCACCTCCCTCATCCCTTATCATAAAGCCTTTCCCTGACCTGCTCCCCCCAACTCCCATACCCAGCATTCTTTTTTCCCCCAGAGCACTTCTCACCCTTGAAACTATTATTTGCTTGACCAAACAAATTGATTATCTACACCCCCACACACACACTCCCAGAAGACCTTAAGCTCCACAGAGCAAGACACAGTGTTCACTGTAGTTCCCCTACTACAGGGGGTTGGCCAATAGCGGGAGCTTAATGAATATATTGGTGCAAGGACTATAAACTGCTAAAGATAACATTATGCAGCAATCTTAGCAGAGTGACTGCTTTCCTGACTCTTCAGGTTCGGTTGGTCTTCCTGATGACATATAGTTTTTGCAGACATGCCAAATAAGTGCCCTTCCTTATCTTTACAGCCTTGAAGCCTGCCACACAGTTAATCCTCCACAAATTGTGGATAAATGCAAAGTGAGAAGCGCTTGAATGGTAATGAGAAGAGGAGCAGCTAACAAGGCTGAGTGCATGGATCCAGAGCTGGCTGGGCTCAGGCGTGGGGTTGGGGTTGGAAGTAAAAAAAAAACCCAAAACATGAATTGAAAACCTAGAAAGTGGGTCTTCATTAGAAATACCTGAATATATGATCTACTTTTTATTTCAGTTTTGATATAAACTTCACACTTCAAATCACAAAATGGGAGAAAAAAGTGTTAAAAACAAGATAACAGGCACCAAATGATATACTTATGCTAAGACAATTTATGCTAAGACTAAACTTAATTGCACTTTCATCTCTCCCAGAAGTGGAATCCTAACCCAGTCAATCAGGAATCGCCTGATGAGCACTAGTTAGGTCTGCCTGATACACTCCTGCCATCCCTTAAAGGAAAGGGACCATGCAATAACAGACCCACGTTTTTGCTTGTATAACTTCCTTATTCCCACTCCTTCTGCCTATAAATGTCTTTCATTTTGTACAGCTCCTCAGAGCTCCTTTCTATTTGCTAAATTGGATACTGCCTGATTCCAACAGATTTTGCTCACATAAACTCTTAAAATTTTTAATAAGCTTTAGTTTGTCTTTTAAGAAACGAAAAGAACATATTAAACATGTAGTCCAACCACATTATTTTACAGCCATAAAAAACTGAGGTCAGAGAGGCCAGATAATATGCCTAATGTGAAATCGCAAGCTAGAGAGTGAGGGACATAAAAATCTTCAGTCTTCAGATTTCCAAGCCCACAGCCTTTCTATCCTACTGCCTTTGGGATCTTCTCCATCTCCAGGCTTTACAAAAAAAGAGTAACAAAGGGAACAAAGGCACTTTGGTTGTTCCAGGAAGAGTGATATGACTATTATATTTTCTAGACTAATCTTGTAAGCAAGAGTCTCTGTTTAATGATAGAGCAAAAACTTTAAATTAGATAAATTTACATGAAAATAACAATATTAGTGAGCTTCCTAGCTTAATCCTAATTTTAGGCAAACCAACTAACCATGAATGAGTACGTTGACAAAAAGGATTTTATTGGGATGCCAGCCTCAAAGCCGGGATAGCAGCAACATCATCTGCTGCAAAGCACTTAAGTCATTCTTATTAAGGGCTTCTGGAAAGTTTTTAAAGCAACCAAACTCTTCCAAAATGGCTGTTAAAAGTTGGTATCAATAATTAGTTCCAGAAAATGGGTTCAGAATCAATCAAAACATTAAAGTCAGAGTGAAGAAGCACAAGTATTATCAAGAGAACACTACTATTTAATGGGTGAATCAGGCACTCAGTATCAAAGATGTTATTTTTCCATGAAGTTCCCTATTTGAAGTATATTTGTGAAAATTTTAGAAAAAATTTAGGATGACGTATTTATTTTGTCTAACAAAAAATTAAGAGTGAAAATACATTAAGAAATATGAAAAGAGTGATATGTAATCAATTAGAATACATTTCCAACTTACTGCGCATATTTCTTCAGCACAACTGAGACAAGGTCACACAAAACTATTATAATCACTCATCTGATTTATCTTTAGGAAAATTTTGCTGCCTCATAATAATATCTAGTGGCGACAGCAAACATAAATTACTAGGTTTCAGGGAAGACTCAAAAAGCTGGACAGCATGCACTAACTTATATATGAGCACAACTTAGACTTAGAAATCTGTATTATTGTAGAGATTAAGACCTGAAAAATATACCAAAACCTATCTGTAATGCTACTTGTATGACTATTCAATGTGCTGTAACCATTTTAAAAACTGGCCATAAGCATTAGGGTTCTTACTCCAATATTTACCAAATAATAAAATGATTAACACTATCTTTTCACCATGCGTCTCATGATTTGATCTTTTAAAAAAATGAGACCAAAATAAACAGCAAGTACTACTACCAAGTTGAGGAATATAATCAGAATGAAAAGTATTTTGAGGGAATTGGGAAAGTACATTTTGTTTTGTCCAAAATAAAAAATAGAATTCACCTTCAGATTGAACTTTCTAATATTTTACCCCCAAAACAGTATAAAATAACATGATGCCTACAAAATCTACAAAATAACAAAAACCCGATTGACTACAACAGACAATAATTTCCATGCATATTTTATAAGAAAAGTAAGACAGGGGGCAGCTAAGTGCTTTGTCCAGAGTCACAAAGAGAGTCTACTTGGCCTTAGCACTCATGGGGCTGGACCCTTGTCTGGCTGTCATTTCCTCAATGCGGCTCATCAAGAATAAAAACTAGCTATGTCTGGCATTTCCCATTTATCCTGGGATTTAAATTCTACATTCAAGGCACTTAGGAGTCTATGTTTTTTAAAATGCAGGATGGCTTTCTAAGGTAGCACAACAGATTTTCCTAATGCAGGGGTCCTTCCATTCTTAAGCAGTTGAGAACCAAAAAAAAGTTTTTAAGAAAAGAACTATTTCATTGCATATT